>JAUEPU010000188.1:0-89994 GCA_030435615.1 Armillaria luteobubalina
CACTCAGGCTGCCCGTAGGGAAACTCCCTCCCCCGGTTACCTGCCTCCATCTCCACTGTGAAGGACATCCATCCCGCTGCATTATATCCCCGAAGGGTGTAGTGATATCGGGGATTCTTCCGTGACCGGTGCCATCCACAACTACAACAATAAGTACTCAAAAAAAAAAAGGGACAACTTACAAGATAGAGAGCTTTTCGACACCGTTCTGCACCAGTCTCGCCCCGTATCTTCTCTCCGCCTCCAAAAGTACGTTCGCCGGGAAGGGATCAGCTTTGGCAGCTGAGCGAGTGTATATTTGTTGTGGATCGCCGAAAAAAGGGTCCCTCCTTTGAAGTCCGGAGCGCAAATAATAGTATCGGATAGACATCTGAAGAGATGAGTTGACGAAATTAGAACAGAGAGAGGCTCACCAGTTCGCGAGACGACGAAGTCGGGCTGGAGCCTTAAACGCACGCGACACCGATCGAAGTTGATCGGGCTTACCGCAGTTGCCGCCGGCACAGCGGTAAGTAGCCGCGGCACCGTATCGGTGGATCGATCGGCATTTGAATCAGCCTATGAGGATCCCCGATTCTTTTCGAACGTAGTGAGGAGAAGAAAGGGCCTTATCAAGTGCTCCGCGACCGTTTGCCCACCGTAGACCCTGGGTAGGGGGTGTTTGTTCTCCATTGGCCTACGCATGCTTGACCTTTCGGTCCAAACATTGCATATCCCTTCTTTTCCCAAGTCTCTTCGAGACATTCGGTCGTAAAAGTGCGGCCGTGTATAAAATTATAAATTTTCTAATCTAGAATATTGAAGTGCGAGAGCATTATTTATATTATAGTATATTTTATTATATGTATAATATTATATCTTTGACACTACAGTAGGACCCTGATTGACGTGCTATCTACTTTTGGGACCGTGCCTCATGTCTCGACTTTCGACTTGATATGTGGTCAGCGCCCTGTAAGTTCGTTACACTGTTTACTGTTGCTCCCTGGACCATACAAATACATTTGATAGAGTTCCTTCGAGGAGAATGGTTAACAAGGTATTCTCCTTTCGCGAGAGCCTCTCAAAGCAGCCGATGCCAACGCCAGCACCCACTCCAATGCCCTCGGTTCTCTGACAATGCGTACCTATGTGCAGAGCTTATCCTGGAAGACTGGTGCACATCACGATATCATCAATCTCCACCCCAAGTTCTGGAAGATACACAATGATCCTCCATTACCTTGCATGGTCGTATCCTCCATCACTTTAATTCTATCGGTGTCTTTCTGCAGCATGTAAAGTAAGAAAATTCTGTGGCATACAGGATTCGGGTATTGACAAAGGAAATATTACTGAACGGAGCTATAATAGAGAATTTTAGGTCAGCAGCCTGCATACAATGCTTAATACAAATTAATAATGGTAATGCTTGGAGAATTGACTAAAATCCAGTGAATATGTGGGGTGAGTTCAAGCAAGCATCCGGTCCAAGCAATACCCGACTGACCGAACCAATAGGATTCCTCAGCTCCTTCCGATCAATCCCAACCAACGGTCGACCTCGTTGACTTCTACTACGACCTCACACTGACCTACTCACATTGACCCTCATCTCCAATCATTTTCAGCAGGCATCAAACTCACACCAGTTTGGATGGCACTGGCAAAACTGAAGAAACTGATAACACAGAACCGTTGATTGGTAATGAAGGATGGCAAGGCGAAGAAGAGTCAGTGATTGTGGGATGATGATGGCAGAGACTTAGAGGAGGACGAGCAAAGCTGCACAAAAGCCGCCGGTACCCTGCACGGTGGTTGCCACAGGTTAGTTACCCTCAGTAGTCCTTTCACAGATACTAATCTCGGGTCAAGGTGCAAATCGTGTGCAGTGCGCTTCACACAGAGGTACATTTTTGACTCCCATTCTGATATACCGGGACTGATATGGGTTCAGATCAAATGAGTGCAAGACGTTCGTTACGACCATATGGCCTTCAAAACCGGACTAGTTACTTCGTGTTATGTTTTCCATCATTATTTTCTCTTTTGTTTTTATAAATGTTCTACCGCCACGAGTTTATATGTGTACTAGTGATAATATACATCTACTTCTAATACAATAAAGGTTTATTCCAACTATGTAAAACAAATTGCTGTGACATGGGGAAGAACATACACAAAATCTGTTGCCGCCATGATCTGGTTTTGGCGCAGTATCATTCAGATCCAGGTACACATGCAGTAGGAGAAGCAGAGCGGAGACCTTTAGGAGACGAACGTCCATCAATCGTTTTCGATCCCAGGGCTCGCAGTATTTATAGACAGCCTATATCATCTAAATGTTCCACATGCCTCATTGTCAGTTTGTAGGCTGCGATCTCTGCCTGCAGAAACTGGTGACATTCTGCCCGAAAAAATGGCAAAACAGCCAAGTGCATGCTATCTGAGCGAAAGAACTTACCTTTGACCCTGTTTATTAGTGTCAGATGTTGCAAGGGAATCATGATTGCTCGACGGTGAAATTGAAGATTGTAGCTGAAATCAAATTACGTCGATGAATCCAACACCGCAGTGAGCGCATAGACCTACCGGCTCAGTGGTCTGAGTTACCAGGCGCGAGATGACCACCAACAGGGAAGACTTGCTCGTCCGTGGCCTGTGTGTATATACAGATTACAAAGACGATGAGGTCGAATCGTCCGTAGGCCAACAGGTATTATATCTGTACGAAATAGCACTATTTACACGTAGCGGGAATGTGTGGATCATTGGTTTATCTACTCTGCATAACCAAAACGAGTCTATCCCGAATTACTAGGCAGTTACTTCCTCTTTTTACGTGTCTTCTTCTCCTTTTCTGATTCATATTCTAGACTATGCATTTCAGCACCTAACCCTCTCAACCTCTTTGTATCAGCATGACTTGTCATCGAGGTGCATTTCCTGGAGGTCCCAAGTGACTCGTCCGCACCAAGACAGGAATTGGTACACCAGTCATAACCCTTTTCAGGCACCTCCATCCCTTTCGCGCTCGTGCAGGGTCCTGTAAAGCCAAGCAGGGCTAGATGTTTTTTCCTATTTTGTGAGATACTTCCATTTTGAAGTCGTCTCAAGTGCAATCTACGGAGTGAATGCGAGTTCGAGAACCTAGATATGAATAAATGTGCCAGCCATAGCCTGATCGATCTGGCACGACGATTGTTCTGGCCGAGGAAATTGTGCGTATTCCATATCGAACTGCACGGCACTTATAAGTAAAAGTCTCGTACAGCAAGAGTTAATGAACTACGTAGAAGTACTCGGCGACTTGTTCATGGTGACTCTGAGGCTTAGAACCCACAACCCCGACATGCACGAGCACTGGCACACACAGTATCACTTCAGTCCCAATCTCACTTCCAGCCTCACTTCGGAAAATACCCTCAGTCTCTTCAGCATAGATACGTGATGATTGCTCATCAAAACAACCAAGCTCACAACATTGACCCCTCCATCAAGTGCACGTTCAACTTATCCAGCATGGCTCTCTTCGTCAGGGCGCTTTGTCCTCGGAGTCTCCCAACTTACTTGAACTTGACACCCACGAAATTAGAGTCGTCCTCTGTGAGGCTCCCACCGACTGACAGGTGCTTCAGCTGTGGGATACCAGACAAGACCCCCTGCGAAACCGACACAGCCAGAGATCCAAGGACGTAACACATAGGCATACATCCTCCAGCGTAGAGTGCAAGGACGGGACAGGGCCCTTACACCAGTTTATTCTCCTCAGATGCAGTCTACGGAGGTTTTGCACACCTGACTACAATACCCGGGAGGACTGCACTGCACACGGCCCTGTCCCTGTGCATCCGTCGTGTCCCATGTTTTATCTTGAGTTCACAAACGTGAGAGGGATATCCTGGGGACACAGCGATGATCCTACTGAAAGCAACCACAGAACCGGGCCTAAGGGAGGTTCGGCGAGAATATGCACCTTCGCTCTAGGTGCGGTCTCATGGCCCAGCTGGATGTGGATGCCACTAAGCATGGAATCGACGACAATACGTTGACAATTCATCTTCCATACTTAGAAGAAGGAGGAATACGTTCCAGAGACATTGTACGTCCATTTTTCCATTTTTCCTCAGCTTCGACAACTGAGTTGTCCTCACAGGTCGACCAACTCCGTGAAATCATCGAAGATGTACTCAACGTTCAATCGACCCTGCCATGGAATGGAGGACCCACCTTCACAAGCTACTTACACGGAAGTTGTCGGCTTCTGAAAACGAAGCGGACGGTGGAAAATATCAACGTAGTCTCGACGATCAAGGAGAGGCAGAGACCTATCTTCAAGCATACACCACACTTCTTGCAGATCATCGGGAAGCTCTTGTAAACTGAACGAACTCTGTTAGCGGTGCATGATGCAAGGTCAGCTCAATATTCACTGATCTTTCTTGGTTATTCTAATCTATTCCATAGAGAGAAAAAGTATCGGCAGACAAAAACTCCTTTCAAGGCCACCGTTGCCGAAGCTGGTAGCGCTGCCAAGCGATACTGAATTGCAGCCTGAGCACGAAGTGTTGCACCAGGAACTAACTGAACAAGGTAAAAGTTACTGCATGGACTTGACTCAAGGTCGGTAAAATTGGTGAGTCTGCATCAGCATTATAGTCACCACAGGGCTCATAGCTTCGACAAACAGATCTTGGTAGACCTCACTGTGGGTATGTCTAGAATCACCCGTGATTCATCCAGTTTTGATTGGAAAGTTCATGGAAAGAGTTCAACGTAGAAGTGCAGTGATGATGCTTTTTAATGTTGCCCATGGACGTGGCGGTGTACGCATTGCATATACCCCAGGCAGGTCGGGCTCACTAAGCCGGAGTGTTTAAATTGCCAGCAGCAGAAAATATCTTATCGCCTGCACTAGCACTTGTAGTTTCGTCTCCCAGTTACATCTGCAGCTTTGCAAAGAAAACCCTATTTATTCCTCTTCATCGAACTTTTATCTGATGGAATTCGAAGTATGAGAGGGTCCCGCTCAAAGTTGCTTTGTGGGTATACACTTTCTTCAGGGATCCATGATGATTTGAAGGTGCCTTGGGGACCCGGGAAATTGACACACTCATTTCTTCCGGCAATACTAAACCTCCTCCTCAAGAACGTTGAATTGGTTGGAGGGTTTGGTAGAATTTGCCATCCTCCGATATATTGCCGTCTGATTGATTCACTCAAGACAAGAGTTTCGCTTATTGTTATCAATTTTTGGCAATTTCTTCTTGACGTGTTGTATTGACTTAGCCGCGCCTTGGTATGTGGATGACAAAATAGATGTATGGTTCAATCAAATATTACAATATGTCCACACAAAAAGGTCTGGTTAATTCAATCAGTATAATATAACATAATTTTAGAAATAGGACTCGGTTATGCCACACGTATGTGATGGCCCACACCCACTAGTCATTGATATATCAATTCGTTAGGTGCGCTTGAGGTTCTCATATCCTTTGCTGTACTTTCTGCTGAAAGATTAGTAGAAGGAAATACAGATGGAAGTAACGTGTATGTTGACGATGACATGCCCAGGGCTAGCGATAGCAACTCAAGTGTGTGCACGCTGCCTCGACGCGCTGGATAGCCTTTCATAGCTCCGGAGGATATGAGATATTTTGATATGCAGACAAAATAAGAAATTGCGGCCAGTTCTTCAATGCCGGAGATATAACCACGAGCCAGATTCTTCCACCAGAGGCGATTCCGTTTGAGAGGATATCGACGCACTCTTCGGCCATCTGAGATGTCATGAACAATAGATATATAGATATACAAAAAGTAAACGTCTTACATTGAAATATCTTTCGGTATCATTTATCCCTTGGTCAAATATCTGTACATCTTGGCATTGTGTGCCAGTGTAATGTCTCGTCAATAAATATCAAAGTGTGTGTAATGCAGATACTCACAGATCAATCCTTTTCTGCCGCTCCCTGGTGATTCATGGAAGAAAGAAAGATCCGACTAGACTTAGTATATATAAGCTTGTACATTGTAAATCCAAACTAAATCACCTGGAAAACTGATCAGTAAAATGAAACGAAACATATATGCAGAGGACTCACCTCAACATGGTCCCCTCGATCGAAAAAGAACTTAGCATTGAGCTTACCCTGTCCATTCGCTTGCGCTTTCCATCCCCACCGACGCCAATCCCAACGCCCGTAAGTATACACAGGACTACGATTTCCCAACTCCATCTCGAGAGTTACTGACATCCACCCACGTCGATTGTAGCCTCACAATGTGTAATGATTGTTATGATTTTGAATCGACGAATGCCAACCGCAACTACAGAGATAAATATTCAAGAATAAAATGAGAACTTGTACTCACAATAGCGATAATTTTTCAACTCCATGCCTCGTCAATATCTTCGCGAACCTCTTCTCGGCCTCCAGAAGGATTTTTCCCGGATAAGGATCTGATATCGACGCTGACCAGGTGAAAATCTGTTGACGATTGCCGAAAAAGGTGTCTCTGACTTGAAGACCGACGCGTAGATAGTAGTATTTCATTGTTATATTGAAAGGTGAACCTAAAGAATAATGTAAGAACCTTTAAATTCAATAGAAATAGCGTAATATTACTTGTGGTATGAAGTTAAACACTTGGTTTTGAGCTGCAGCGATCGCGTCTATTTATGATGCGCCAGCGGATCATTCTGCTGTGCCGACGGCATGCATACACATGACGCTTGTTTTTCCAGTTTGAATCATATCACGTGTGTATATATATATATATATTTTGACTCTATATTTCTATACCGCTACCCGTAATCTATCGGTACACAGTAGAGTACTAGTGAGTTCCTGTTACGTAATGTTACATATTGTACCTATTTTTACCTGTGATGTTATTATACCACACCGTACATCCGCCCGAGATGCCGTTCCTCGGCTTGATGAGGCTGTAAGTAAATACTAGCAACGTTAGGCGGGTCACACCGAGCGCCCTCCACCAGGCGGGATATCACGTGCCATGCCAAATAAACTTTTCAACTACTCCCCGCCCCTTGCAACCGCTTCCGATGCCTCCCCCTCATCCGCTATCATTCTTCTTTTATAGTGCTTGCCCCTTCAACCAACTTCATCGTAGATTCTCGTCTCCTCCCGCTGTTTTTCTTCTTTTCTAGTCGTCGGCCTTTCACACCAAACCTAAAACCGACTTCAGCGGCACGCTCTACCCCTCTTCCGCTCTCGTCCTTCTTTTCAAGTGCTCGCCCGCTGCCCTCGCAAAAGCCAATCGCAATCTCTGTTTTTGAGTTTTGTATTTTACCTTTATCTAAAACTCTCTGACATAGGAATGTCTAGAAGTCTCCCACCGTCATGCCACTTATAAGAGGAGCCGTCCCCAACCTCTCTTCCATCCCCCTCCAGAATGTCTTTCACAACCCCCTCCAAGAGCTCCTCCCAAATTCCCAGCTCCCCCCTTGCGAAAGTCAAACTGCCGCATCGTCTTTCCCTCTCTGGTGGAAATTATGACACGGCCAGTCTCAAAGCCCAGAATATCCAACTGTTGTACTTCCGTACCCACCAGGCGGTGGTTTCCTTCAACCCGGAAAACCAAAGCCTCATGTTATATGAGTAGTGAGTCTTTACAGTTGTTTCATTCACTTGACATTTATCGAAAACATCTAGTCCTGCCTATAGTGACGCTAACGGAGTCTCGAGGCCCGTTCTTGCAGAGGACTTGGCCCAAGTACGGGTAAGTGGTCCTTCTGACCGAAGGCTACATTCCATTAATACTCATAGGCCTCGAACACCAACGTCATGTTTCCATCGTGCTGGTGCCCGGCAGCATTTACTGGGGAGTATTGCGAGACCATTATCTTCACGATGAGCCCCCTCGCCAACGCCGAATATGAGAACCCGGGAAAACTTGCTCTGCATTGCGCTGCGTCGCAGCCAAAGCTCAGGCTCTTCGGGTGTGGATTTTTCAGTGAGTGACATCTGCCTCCACTGGTGACGACCCGAAGACAAAATCTTTTTTTCTAGTACCTATACAACAGCTCACAAGCCAGGGTGCACTCGGAAATCCCCTCCGTATCCCTGCTCCAGGCCGTACTAAGTCAGCCTCATCATTATTGCATGCACTGGACGAAAGCTTTGTCGGCAGCTCCAAGCGCAAATTTGCAGTTGAACCAAACAGTCAGTATGGTGTTCATGTTCTACTATGTTACCATAAATGCATACTAACTGCTATCGATACTCGACAGGCTCTCCCAAAAAGAGTCGGGTCCTTGCACCTGACTCTGACACCGACTTCTCCCTGCCCCCCATCCGTTCTCACCTCGAAAAAAGCCGTCGGTGAGTCTTAGCTTTCACTATTTCCTTTGCCACCACCCACTCACTTCGTCTCAATAGCCCAGGACACAATGTTCAAGGCAGCTTTCCTCCAAAAAGGTATATTATTTCTCCTCTCGTTTTACACCCATCCCGACTAAACCTCGCCTCCAGGCTCTTTACGCGGTACCAGTACCATTGAAGAGTTCTTCCAGGGTACGGCGACCTTCTCCCACCCAAGCCTTCGTGCTCTTGAAGAGGCTTATACATCAGGAAGGGGGATATCCCTGCAAGAGTTCCGATATCTAACCGATTACTGCCTGGATTGTGGTAAAGTTTTCACGAGGCTAGCTCACGACAAGCATCTTTGCTTCGAGGTATCCCAGACCCAACCTCGCCGCATGCGCATCCCCAAAACGGAGAAGGGAAAGGAAAAAGCGAGGCCAAGCTCTGACATCTTTACAAGTACTCCACTTGACGACGTTATTGTAATTCGCTCCGATTCAGAGTAATTTCATACTTTATTATGCAGTTATAGCAGTGTATCTAATTACCAGCAAAATCACACCAAATCGACGTCAATGTCACCAGAGTTTCATTTCTGTCAGTCAGTATCGTATGTGTCCGTCCGCACGTACAGTTTCGTTTGTGTCCATTCAGTATCGTTTATGTCCATCAGCCCCCCAGAGTCGTACCCACAATACAATGACATTCAATCAATACATATTCTTCGCTCAGAAAGCCATTATGCCACCTATCAGTTTCATTTCGGTCCGCTCCCTATTGATTATGTCCCGTCAGAACCCATAGTTTTGTTTATGTCCGTTAAGTATTATTTCTGTCCGTCAGAACCTACAGTTTCGTTTCTGTCAGTCAGTATTGTATGTGTCCGTCCGCACGTACAGTTTCGGTTGTGTCCGTTCAGTATCGTTTATGTCCATCAGCCCCCAGAGCCGTACCACAATACGAAGACATTCAATCAATACATGTCCTTCAATGACGTCGACCACCAGTCTTTGTATCTGTCAAATACCGGCGCCGGTGAAGCGTTCGTCCTCAGCATGGAGCTGTGAAAACCATACCACTTTAGCAGACACACTCTGACTAATCAAGCGCCCCGAGTCTTCCCTATTATGGTAATTGTACTTTGTACCGACATTGGGCGAAAGGACTACAGTTGAATGAGATATGAGATGAAAGGCCGATAAGTGCTGCACTGGGACTTATCTGTAGTATATGGCTATAACTTTTGCAGAACCCAGACACTTCAATGCAATGTATTGTACCCTAGAAAACCTCCGGCAGGATGGTTGTAAGAGCCTGTTCATCTGATTTTTCTTTGTGTGACCATTCCAAAGCTAATATCCTCCCTTAAATGTATTTTCATTTGCATGTGCGTACTCCTTCCATATTTGACTCCACAGCACGCATTGTCGTTCCCATCTTTTCCCTCCTTCTTCAACTATTCTTCATTCTCATGGGAAAAGTCCAGGGCCCCGTCACAGGAGGAGGATCTCGTCGTTTCCTTGGGTGTCCATCGCCTCGCAACCGGGTCGACTTGTGTAAAGATCCAAACGCGACCCCGGAAAATCCGTGAGTTGTTGCCTAACTCAGCCTCCACCGTCGTTGATTCCGGGACCAGCACTCCAATCGCCGATCCATCTACGCTTCAGGATGGGCATCCTGATGCTGTAAACGAAACAGGGCACACGCTTCTCGTTCCTCAGAATGAGATCGATACTCCGGGAGGGAAGAAACAAAGCATGTTATCGAAACTCCTGCGTCCGAAGGCACACTGAGGTAGTCAGGGCATTTAAGAAGCTCACCAGGATTGGTGCTAGATGGCGTATAGATGGTAAGTTCTCATGAATACCTGCGTACAGCATTTACTCACTCCATTCATTTAGTTACTTCTTGTCCCCATTGGCCCTAATTTCACTCTTTCCATTCATTCAGCTATTTCTTGCTTGTTCCCCACATTTCTTGGCAAAGTTTGCATACATACATACATTGTTTTATATCTCATACTTGTAGATCAACACCTTTCGTAACATATATCCTTTCTGATATAATCCTATGTCATCGCCAGAGTTCAACGAGCTGGAGAACCATCCCACAGGGACTACGATTCGCTGCTGCCGCCGTCTCAATTGTCTCAATTCCGGCGGCCATGGTCTCCTGAGCCTTTCGACCTGAATCCATGGTCTGACCTCTATGATTTGGAAGTGAACTATTCTCGGTTCCCGGCGTACACACCGTCGACGCAGAGGAGGGAGCCCAGTGTAGAGGGCCTTGGACTTGGCAGACTATGCTGCGACGCTGTGCAGGCAGCCAGATTACGACTACGATTCTGTTCATCGGGGAGTACCCAGTCTGGTGTCTCAAGGGAAAACGCTCTTGCTCGTCCCATTCACATCCATCTAGGCTAGGTTTCGGCGGCTGTAGTATTCACCTGCAAAATGTGTATATATTGTATATTTAGTGTAATTATTTAACTACATATTATACAACCTAGATCAGGCAAGGTACCGAGCCTAGGGAAGAATCGGGGACTGGCGCGGGACGCGCCGCTACAGCAATACATATCATATACCCTACCGAGGATACGTATCCTACACCCTGCCAGATGCGTATCTTACACCGAGAATTCTGGGTCTTTTAAAATACCATCAAATGATGTACAAATTGCAATGTGGGTAAAATACAATAGATACATCGGGGCCACGAGTACACCGTATCACAGCTCATAAGATCTATACATGTCCTAGTCAATCTTTCATCAAAAATACCTCCTGAGGAGAAACGATGGACTCGAGGACATTGTGAGACATATTTTGATATACCAGACCGGGAGTTACGATTGCTGAGGGCAAAGACACGTTTCGACAGTGTACTGGGAAGGGGACCATGAATAGTCGCTCAGCGAACAGATTCTTGTACCTGACGAGTGGATGCAGCAATCTTGGGATCTCAGTGATGGATTAGATCTCAATTGGGTGGCCAGATCTCGATGCTTCATAGCTAAACTAGGAAGGCGTCGGGAGGAATGGCGCTCGTCGTGCTCACCGATGGGAAGAGTGCAAGAGCAGCGACGTTGATTCTGCACGTGAGAGGGGGGGCCCAAAAAAAGAGTCCACATGAAGGTTTTATTCTGCGTATAATACCTGGTCCTAGCGGATACGTAGCAGGTATGCTAATTTGATTTCCTATAACTATAGGGAATGATGTATAACGCGGGTCCCCTATAGTTATAGGAAATTTTGTAAAAAATGGACACCCAAGGGTGACGAATAAGAGCCCATCTATGCTAGCATTAGGTTGAAGATTATCCTCAGATACATTTGCACTTACCAATGAGCACTAATAGCCCAGGTACGTGGGCTTTCAGCTACATGTCTGAATCGGCAAATAATCTCAATCGAAGCGACCCTTCGTATGATCCATTTTCCAGTTCGTAATATTGTCGCCGTACGATCAGATGAAACGGTTACCGCGGGATCAGAGAACAAAAAATGAGGATAACCTGACAAAAAGAAGTCACCAGGTGACGTAAGAGGCTTCCTAATCACACTTTCCACCTGCTCGAAATGTACTTTTGTCCAATCCATCGACTGCCCCACTTTTCCAGCCTTATGCCAGTCATGTTTTGAGAGCACCTTGGACAACTGCAGCAGCTGCACTCGTTCAATCATTTTTCGAGCTCACCGAAGTCCGATGTCAACTCAGGACCGACGACGGCCTACTGTTTCTTCCAGTTGTGCATTAGACTTTGCTGTACTCTTGTTCTCTTCGTCTTCTTCTAGATCGCGACAATAATGTGGAGGAACATAGCACCTGAAAACTTCGATCGCTAGGAAGAATTGCCGCACAAAGTTATGATACTGACACGTAAGCAGATGGTGCAGAGAGCAGGAAATGGATTGTCCCCCAACCAGAGTAATCTGGAAGACAGATAGTAATTAAAAACGGGCACTTATTTGCGACACGTATCTAGGGTATAGATACACCTCACCAGCAGTGACTTCCGACTGGATCCTAGCGTCAGGATTTTATAGCTTGTTTGTGGCACGCAAGTATCACAGTGAATTTTTTTGCACAACTAAACCTAAATTCCAAAGTAGGTAGAGTTAATCGTTGGGTAATCGGCTTATATATGAGGTATCGCCGTTGTCCAATTTACAGTACGAAGAGCTAGTGGCGGTAATGAACGCAGTTGCAACAGTGCAAGGACAATCAAAGTTACCCGCGCTACGAGGTATATCACTATAGCCAACACAGACAAGAACGACGCCGCGTAATCCTTGAGAATGATGAAAATGCTATCGGTTTCCAAGATGATATAGTCCGAGTTGTTGCATGATGAGAAAATTTTGGTGGTAAAGGCTGAAATACGACTTCGCTCGGGGAGCTTTCGTAATAGGCGACTGTTTATCGCAACCAAGAGGAGGAATAGTCGTCTGCGTATTGAAAGCGTGTTACCGATACCACAAACTAGGCCGATTATAACCGCAAGAGATGACGTTCGCCAGAGCACCATTTCCGCATGCGAAGGAAAGCTGAATGACCAGGCGGCACAGTGGATTGCCGCAAACAGGCCTCCCACGTAAAACACTGTTAGCAAGCGCATCGAAAAATCATTATCTCCCGTCGGTGTGCCACCGTCGCAGCATGACATCCCTGCGGCACCTGTAGCAGCAGTCGGAACACGTCTATCGACAATGTCATCGCCAAAAATTAGGCCCATCACCGAGTCGTGTATATCTGAGAAAGTTGGGAGTACTCTCTTTCCGAAATGATGGGCAGTCTTGAGACAGGATTTCAGCAGAGATGGTTCTACATAGACGACAGGTCGAGGAGGCGACGCGGTGTCCTTCAGAGCTGAGGCGTCAATCGCAGGGGAATTGTGGGGCCAACCGCTGCTATAACCTGCGGTTGTCTTGAAGGAAACTGTATTGGGAAGGGGAAGGAGTTCTATGGGGTTTGAGCCATTGACTCCGAGGACTTTGTCGGGATCGTCATTGGTTCGAGCAGGAGACAGAGCCGCCGTCGGCTCCGGGTCCACATCCGAGGGAACATCGGTGTTGTAGAGTGTACAACGATCCTGATCGATGTCCATCGAAGAATGTTCCTCGAGAGGAATCTGATACAGGATATCAACCGGCTTTTCCCACCATGCTACATAAGATGTAATGCTCAGCACGGCAAATGCGAGAGCCGACATCTCCAGCAATGTGATAGGCAGCTTCTGAGCGGCTCGTGCACAACACTGGACCACGAACCAGGATATTTGGAGAACGACGATCGTTTTAGATAGGGCGTCTCCTTTGCTCTTTTCCCTGATGTCGACGGCACGAACCTTTGCCAATGACTCCAAGAGCTTGGGAACATCTTTCAAGGTGACGAGCCTTTTTTCCTTTCCGTAATAGAATCCCCCCATGCTAACAAAAAAGCCGTGAACCAGCTTCAGCTCGTGATCTTTGGAGGAGTCTACCAGGTACAGTGTCAGCTTTGTGAAACCAGGCCGTAAATGTCTTACACGCGCGGACCTTCCTTGCGACTAGGAATTGACGCACAGCCCACCCAACCATGGCTTCCGGCACCAAAATCGCGATCAGCATCAGCTTGACGCGCTCGAGAGAACACATGATTGTTGGACGATCAAAAATCCCCCACACGGATCCTTCCTTGGTGAGATCAAGCCCTGGAACGTTGGGATGTACAGCAAGCCATGTGGACGCGAATATTGTAGCAATACAGCTCCAGAGGATGCTCAGCACTGTCCTGAGTTCTTTCGAACAAGCCGGCAAGCCTGATGCGTCGCTGTCGTCTGGTGCACCGCTGACATTTACAGCGAGTAAGGAGAGAAGGATTATCAGGATTCGCATGTCGGTGAGATGCTATCGTAGGACCGTGAGGACTCAAAGGTAGAGGGTGATAGTAGGCATATACGTACATTTGAACGATACGAACGCACGTGCATAAGACGTCTACGAGGGATGCCAATTGAGCTCTCCTTTTGGCATAGACTAAGGAAAGTAGCAGCACTCAAACTGCGAAGTCCGAGATGGTCTGTGAACTGGAGGAGCAGCCTGAGAATTATCGAGATCGAGCGCAAAACGTAGGAAGGGAACAAGATAAAGAGCGACTTTTGCATATCGTGTGATGTTTGAGACGAATATAGCACCTGGAATGTGATGAGTAGGGATCAGATATGAAACGAGGCTGAGCGAATACGGCACTAGTATCAGTCTTCCTCCCTCCTTCATATCATGTTCCAGCCACCATACGATGAATGTATGCGCCAGAAAAGTACGCCATGAATGTATTTCGGGGGTATCACAATTCTTGCTTCTATCCAGGTGTCATTCTGTATGTTGCAGGCATAGACGCGCAAGCTTTCGTTCCAGAGCGAACACGCCAATGTGAACGAACCGTAACGTCCAATAGATAGACGATATCTATCCGCAAAGATAGCGTCTAAGGGAGCGATGAGCGTACATAACACCAAAAGACGGCTTGACTCACGGCGTCTTCGGTGTTAACGTCGAAACCCCCCGTGGGCGGCATACTTTTTCTTCTTCATTAGCTGTGCCTATACGTAAACGTCCTATTTACTCCGGGATCACCAAACAACGGGTAGCCAGGGATATGTTTATGCAAGCCAATGCATCAGCCATACAGCATTGGAATCGACATTCGCAACAACATACTTGGGTCACGCCGAAATTGCAGTTACATGCCAGCTAATGCCGGAATAGACGTCGGCGAACACAATGAACGTGGGGGTTATGGCTCGAACGGACGCATATTCTGGGTGCTGATACGTAGATGGTCGTGTTACAAACTAAAAAGTGATCGTGATGGATACGAAGAAATAAGGTAAAGCAGACGTTGGCATAGCCGTCGGCCCAAGTGGCTGTGAAACTATATTCTCAACAGTTAGGCTGTGCCTTCAAATCCCAGCGTCGGTCGAGATATTTTTGTACTCATATAAGGTTCAACGATTGGGACATGAAGAGAACGAGATTTCCCAACATATTCCTCGTAGTTATTTCAGTGTCGGGCCTTGGTTGAGACGTGCCCTTATTGTTATTCACGTATGCTTCGGAAATGTCCCGACACTGCAAGAGTGACCCAAGATGTCGGTATTCCATGCCACCGCTGAGGCGAGAAAGCGGACCCGGAAACCATTGTTGGAAGTTCTTTACGAAGGGCTGCATATGTCGATGTTGGTACCCCGCCCTGCGTTGAGCGTGCACTGGCCCTTGGAGTTAGGCTGACGATTACTATGCTAGATCAGAACACGGTCGACGAGTATAATGGGAACACACCAATATCCCGGTCGCCATCTCCCTGCTGCGTGCATAGTTCCTCCCAAACCATGATCCCAGGTAGTAGGCGATGGTTCTCCAGCCAGCATCAGTAGATTCGTGTTTGAGAGACGACCATGTGGGCCATGGGAGAGCCTGCAGCATAAACCAGACAAACTGCGAGTGCAAAGTATCGAAAGGCGGATATGCCTTGAGAGTAGCAAGAGAAGACTTGGTGGCTGTGAAGGACAGCGAAGACGCCGATCGAGCGAAACTCGGCCGCTGCCCTCCCGAACTTGGACGTCCATGACCAACCTTCTTCCTTCCTTCCTTCTCCGACTCTCCCCCATCTAAGACTATTTCTGCCTTCTCGCATATATACAGGCAATGGTACGGTGCGACTCGCCGTAACAAGATTGAAGGAGTGCCAGTAATGGATCGAGCTTATTTCATAGGTATCGTCTCTTATTACTTCTCTTGTTGCGGGCTTGTCTGGTATTCATCTTTTGTTTATTGCAGCGTTTAGTGGATGGTGTTCTTGTCAATACCATGTCATTGGTACCATGGAGTCTGGATCGCTCGAAAGTCAAATCTGCCACAGTCAGTCAATACGTCGCTGTTCGACAATCGTCGCTTTCATCCAACACTGAGCCTCGAATCCCATCGTGCGTGTCAAGCTCATACAACTTTGGCTCGAATAGGGCCTTCAACGATGCGTCGTTTTGAGCAGAAAATACCGAACTAGGTCGATGACTTGAAATTTGTCTATCAGGAGGTGTTCGCGCAGGGAAGTCGCGCCCTTTTCTTCGCGTCGGTCCTTGGACTGGACGTCCTAGAGGCGACAGACTTTAAGAAGCTCACCTTGCGACCCCAATGATTTATCCTTTATACTCGGGCAGATACCAAACCTTCCTTGCAATGATACCCAGATGACGGCACTCCTAAGGTTACCCTAAAACGGGATGCAAAGCCAGGTCTGTACTATGGCAGTGCAATCCACTAAAACTCTGCACATCGTTGAACTTGAACGATCATGAATGGACTGTTGGTTGCTGACAATCCGTTGTTTAAGATGGCATATCACCTGATTTGTGTCTGCCAAGGTTTAGCGAATACCTCGTAACACCAGTGCAGCCGGGTAGATGAGAAACCTTGCAATGGAACCAGGTGAAGTCGCAGCTCAGCATTGCTCCCTTAACCAGACGTAGGAGTACGGGGCGAAAATTACCCTTTCATAGTCGAGTTGGCGTCGATATAAATAAAGCAAAATCAATGGCATCCCTCAGAGGGTATAACAGAACTATTCCACGCCATGAGGACGGGATGTACGGGCGTGCGGATGCAGGGCTCAGATATTGATTCCCGAAGTCCGTCATATCGGCCTCTCCGTTAACTTTGTCATGCATTTCCCTTTCTTCCTGGGTAAGCCCATCCGTGAGAAAATCCTTATCCCTTCGCCTATTACGCAGCACCAGAGTTGTCCGCCAAGCTACAATTAGGTACCGAATTAAGATTAGTCTGTCATGGTATTGAAGACTTCACGCACCGACAATAACAAGAAAGTCTAGCCCAAAGCATACGCTGCATCCGACCACGGCTTGCGTGTAAGTTGGCTAGAAAATGAATTATGGAGGTGATCCGAGAAAAAGAGAAGGACGTACTGCGTCATTTTCCTTGAATATCTGTGAACCGCACATGTTTCCGACACAGTAACTGCAGTGAGTGTTGTTGGGATAGCAATCCCGAGCGAGTACAAGAATGTACTCGAAGGTTCGGCATGAATCAGTGGCAGCTGATTCGGACCATGAACGATACATATTTAGTAATCAATAGTATATTCTAGAATTAGTACAAGATGTATTTAAGTAGGACGTCTCTCGCTCGAGGGACTAGTTAATTCTCATTTCCACTCTCATCCTCTACTTGTTACAACAGGTTATGGGCCCCGGCCCTAACTGAACTACTCACATCGTTACATACTTCGCACTTTTGTACTTTACGTACACATGTAGAACCAGATGGATAGCCAATCCGTGTATAGAATTGAACCCCTCAAGGGCCCGGAAAATTACCCAACGTGGAAAATCAAGATGATCGATATTCTAACCGATTTAGGTCTAATTGATTATGCAGACGGAAGCATTCCGGCCCCGGCAGACACGGCACTGGTGGCAGATTGGAAGAAGAGCGATAGGAAGGCTCTTTCGACAATAAGGTTGCGGGTTTCGGACGGCCCGCTGGTGTATATTGCTGGTTCGAAGACTTCGACAGAAGCCTGGAAAGCTCTGAGGGACATGTATGAGTCCAGGGGACCCATGGGAATTGTCCTTGTTAGAAGGAAATTCTTCAGAGCTCAGTGTGAAGAAGGAGGAAATATAGAGGAACATATTAGGACTATGAGGTCCTACCAGGAGGAGCTGGCATCCCTTAAGCAGAAAGTTGAGGAGGAGGACTTCTCTATCACACTGCTTACATCACTTCCGGAATCATGGAATTCATTCATTTCATCAGTGGATACTGCTGACTTGAAAGATTCTTACAAATTGATTTCCCGAATTCTCCAGGAAGACATCCGATTGCGGGAAAAGACTTCTGATTCCACCATGGCACTTGCAGCACATGGCAAGAAGAAATTCAACCCGAAAATTACATGTTACGGATGTGGAGAAATTGGTCACATCAGATCAAATTGCCCAAACGGGAAGAAGAATTCCGGAAAGTCTTGGAAGGGAAAAGGGAAGGGCCAGACCCAGGCACATGTTGCCAAATCGGATTCGGATGAAGAAGATTATGCATTCTGTGTAGCAGACGTTGCACTCACTGCACTCTCAGGAGCATCATGGATAGGGGACTCTGGTGCTACCAGACATAGTCAAGAATAAATTATGCTTCTCTGACTATATTGAGACCCCAGGACATGAAGTCATTGGTGTGGGCAAATCCAAGAGCTTGGGGAAAGGAACAGTTAAGATTAAAATGGTTGAAGGGGGCAAGAATACTTCAGTTACACTGAAAGATTGTATTCACTGTCCCGAGGCACCATTCAATCTTATTTCAGTAGGGCGCATCACAGATGCCAGGTTTGAACTCAAATTCAAGGAATCCCAGATGGATATTATCTCACCACATGGCAAGAAAATTGGCCATGGAGATAAGATATCAAAGCTGTACAGCCTTGACATCGTTGTGCCAGAAATAACCCAGGCCAATGCTATGAAACCAGCCCGATCATGGCAAAAGTGGCACAAAACATTAGGTCACTTGAACATGGGATCAGTAAAGAGACTATTTCAGAAGAAAATGGTCAAAGGAATGGATGTAGATGAGTCAGCGGACCCCCACAAGGATTGTGAAGCCTGCATAAAGGCCAAGCATCATGCTGAGCCATTTCCGCATGAGGCTGAAAGGGACTATACCAAAATAGGCGAAATAACATTTTCAGATCTGTGGGGACCAGCCTGAACTCAGGGTATCCATGGAGAAAGGTATTACATAAGCTTCACAGATGGAAAATCCCGGAGGACAATATTGTATTTTCTCAAGTCAAAACAAGGTGTGGAAATTTGAAAGAAGATCCAGCAGTATCAAAAATACATTAAAGTCCATAAAGGGAAAGACCTGAAGTTTATGAGGATTGACAATGGGAAGGAATATGTCAATGAGGAGGTAAAGGAATACCTCCAGGACAATGGTATCCAATTGGAACTCACTGCAGCATATTCTCCATCCCAAAATGGAGTTGCTGAGAGAGTAAATCGGACTCTCGTGGAGCATGCGCGAGCCATGCTAGAAGAATATCACTTGCCGAAATTTCTATGGCCTGAGGCAGTGGCATATGCCACGTACCTAAAGAACCGATCACCAACTAGAGCCATCAAAAATGATCTAACCCCGGAAGAAGTGTTTTGGGGTGCGAAACCAGATATTTCGGCACTCCAGGAATTCGGAGTAAGGTGCTGGGTGTTGCAGCAGGATAACAAAAGGTCAAAACTTGACCCGAAGTCAAGAGAATTCATTTTCACAGGTCTAACAGATGAATCTAGGGCCTGGAGATATTATAACTCTCAATCCAGGCAGATTCAGACCTCAAGAAATGTTATATTCCCTGATAGCAGCACTACAGAGCCTACAGATAATGACTATATTGTATCCCACCCTCCATTGCTTGAGGGGGAGTCAGGGAGCAAAGTCAAGCAGACTCCGGATGGAAACAATGATATTTTGGATGTTGCCAAAGATGCCAGAATTGCCAAAACAAAAAAGGAAATGACCCTTGATGACCCGGCAACTCAAACAAAATTACCCATTTGGCATGGGAAGGTGATTGAGCCATGAGAATGATCAGCCCAGATTGCATCAGTCACTGCACTGAGTTACCGGACCCTTCACAATCCAGCTGCATGAGCTGCGAAAACTCCGGTACAGCTGTGCACTTCAGAAGAATCATCTTCAGAAGGTGCAAATATTGCAATAGACTATGCATGTGTGGGGGAGACTGCAGATAACCTTAGCAATGAGCCATTAAGTCTTGAAGAAGCTAAAACAAGACCAGATTGGCACCATTGGAAGAAGGCAATGGATGAAGAATACAATCTATTGACCTCTCTAGGCACATGGCAGTTGGAGAGATTACCCCAAGAAAGATCCCTTGTTGACTGCAAGTGGACTTACAGATTAAAAAGGGATGGTGATGGGAAAATCACCAGGTACAAGGCCAGACTCATTGCGAAAGGATTTTTGCAGGTGCCTGGAATTGATTTCTTTGAGACGTTGATGAACCTATACTTCCATGGCAACAGCACACCAAAAACTCAAAGAGTAATGGTTAATGACGGTGACAACTGGTTATAAAGGTACTGTGTTGTGCGAGTTGTTCGGGGCACCTCTGTGCAACCTAATCACTTCCTCTAGACGCGAGTTTATACTGCGACTTTTCAGTCAAGCAAGTAGCACTCAAGCGATCAAGTACTAAAAGGTTTTGGCTGTAGGCTGGTGATAATCTCGGTAATGAGATAGAACGGAAGAGGGTATGATGCGAATACCACAGGTCCAGTGTAAAAGAAGGAGAAACGACTAGACGAGGTCTCTAGATGAAGGTCCTATGAAAATAACGGCGATAATGAAGCTATGTGTGCAGTAGACAGTTTATAACCAGTGTAGTGTCGAAATACTGAAGGGGGTGATCCTAATAATGCCAGTTAATGGTGGCAAGAGCGTGAAAATGAGTTTATGTCCGGTGGGATGCGGCGATGATGAGTGCTGATCCTATATGAGATGAAATATACTGAGGGCGATGTTGAAAACTGAGTCTACTCAGAGACGGTCCTATCCTATGTCAATGTCAATCCTATGCATGCCAACCTATCCTATCCAATCCAATCCAATCCTATCCTATCCTATGACGGTCTAAACCGGTGTTGAGTCCAATACGATCCTATGTGACGATGTTGATTCCTATAAGTCTGCCAGAGACTACCCAAGTGGGCTGCGATGAATGATGTTGAAAGTAAAGCTGAATAAAACTCCTATGGTATGAAGATGAAGATGATCCAATCCTATAAAACAAAAAGAGGCGGTGTACGATGTGAGTGTATGGTGTTACGTGCTAGATGCGAGTATTTAAACCAATAATGATGGGGTGCAATCAAAGGTGCGACGAGCGACCGAAGATAATGCTAACGCCGGTCGATCACGGTGTAGAGCGTGTTTCTCAAAGAGAATGAAGGGTGTGCGAAGCTAAAGACGGTGCGAAACCAATCTGTTGCTTATAGTGAGCGTATGGGGTGCAAACAAATGTTATTGTTCGTGTACTGTGCTATGCGTGAAATATGGTCATTAAACCGGTGCTAATGAGCGTAGCAAGAGTGTAGCGATGAGAATATAGCCGGTTGTGAGCGGTATAGCGAGTGCTAATAGCAAAGTAGCGGGTAAATAGGTCTCCCACTTCTACGATTTTCTATGGATTTTATACTACTAGAGATATTTATTAATAGAAAGACTTAGTAAAGCTGTAAGGCTGCAGCTTGGTAATGATTCAAGCATCCATATGCATCTCTGTAGTCACTTGTAACAGCTAATCCTTAGCGTTACTGAAGACAGATAAATTCGCTATATCATGAGTTGTCACAGCAGGGTCATTGGGGTGCTGTTTGAACTGTGGACTGGGAGGGTACAGTGGAATCACTGAGGTGAACGAAAGGAATAATGCCTTCTAGTGAGCTGGGCACAGCGATATTATCAACGCCGGTCGTTTGGATGACAAAAACTCAATGATTATCATGGTAGGGCAATTGTCAGTGGGTATGACCTCATATAATGAAAGGATCAACACTGGTCCATTACACCGTGATGCACTGGTGATGCAGTCCTGATGCGTCAGTGATGTGTAGTTCGCTTATCACCGGGGTTTGCCTGATCAATCAATACTGTGCCTATCCGTGATGGCATACGAGTTAGGTCGCGAAACAAGTTGGGATGGGTATTCTTCGTTATAGCCAGCCGTTGAAGTGTCAAAGAGGTCCTATAATAGTGCGTACACACCGGTGTTATCATTATAACCGGTGCTGAGTCGTTGTCACTTAGAAATGACAAAAATCGCGAATTCTGAGCATACAGAGCCTAGAGGCTCATCAACGTATGCACCTGTTGTTAGGCTGGACACATTCCGCCTACTTATAGCAATTGCCACTCAAAGAATTTTAATTATCCATGGAATGGATGTCGTTGGAGCTTACTTAAATGGTAAACTCGATGAATCTATTTACATGGCACAGCCACCTGAATACTCAGATGGAAGTGGGAAAGTGGCACACCTCAAATTGACATTATATGGACTCAAGCAATCTGGCCAAGTTTGGAACGAAAAGTTGAATGCTACCTTTTTGGGACTTGGATACACCAGATTGATCAGCGATCAATGTGTGTACATCAGACAGATGGATTCTGGCCCCATAATCGTAGCTGTGCATGTAGACGACATGACACTGCTTGCCCCGGATGATGAAACCATGTCAAACATGAAAGAAGAGCTTAAGAAGAAGCTAAATGTCACAGACATGGGGGAGATTCAATACATATTGGGCATGAAGATAGACAGGAATTGGGACAAGGGCACTATTACCCTATCCCAGAAGACCTATATTCTCAAGGTACTCAAATGAATGGGTATGAATGACTGTAAACCGGTCAAAATGCCTATGGACCCAAATGTACAGCTAGAGAAAATCCCTGCAAGCGATCCATGAGGCGTCGACACAGCCACCAGACAATATTACCATACTGGTGTCGGATCTCTAATGTATGCGGCCAATGGATCTCGGCCTGATATTGCACATGCTGTTACTGAATTAAGCAAATATGTGCAAAATCCAGCTACTGAGCATGTCACAGCTCTCAAACGAGTTTTCTGCTACCTAAAAGGGACTCTAGACTTCGGAATTACATATGGAGGGACTACAGATGAACTGATACCTTATTCAGATTCAGACTGGGGAGAAGACAGAACAGATAGAAGATCAACATCTGGTTATGTCTGTACCTATGCAGGGGGAGCTGTTACTTGGAGTTCAAAGAAACAGGCCACTGTAGCCTTATCCACTATGGAAGCAGAATATATGGCCCTTGCACACACAACCCGGGAGGTAATTTGGCTCTGAGCACTCCTTACCGAATTAGGATTGTCACCTAATGGTGCAACCACCATTTTAGTTGACAATCAATCAGCGATCAAATTCGCAGAGAATCCTATATTCCACGCACGATCAAAACATATTGATATACGACATCATTTTGTTTGTGAGTGCATGGCTTCAAACGAAGTCAATGTTCAGCACTGCGCATCAGAGGAGAACTTAGCAGATATATTCACTAAAGGACTAGCTAGACCATTACATGAATATTTATCTGCAGGTATCCTAGGGACTTGGAATTGAAGGGGAGTGTTGGGATAGCAATCCCGAGTGAGTACAAGAATGTACTCGAAGGTTCGGCATGAATCAGTGGCAGCTGATTCGGACCATGAACGATACATATTTAGTAATCAATAGTATATTCTAGAATTAGTACAAGATGTATTTAAGTAGGACATCTCTCGCTCGAGGGACTAGTTAATTCTCATTTCTACTCTCATCCTCTACTTGTTACAACAAGTGTGTTGAGCAATAACCACGAGATGAAAGAGGGACAACGGACCGGACAAAAGTAAATGAGGAAGTCACCTTCCGCTTAGTAGTACGTCCGGGAAGATTAGACGGAATGAATGACAACCCCAAGAACTGACGGAGAACAAAAGGAGTCTGTTGGAGGTATTCGTCAAACCAGTGATCAACGAGGTTCAAAGGCAGCTTACAATCATGTAGTATATCCCCCACTTTATCCACTGTTAGAGCCTGGGTTTAGGATAGTACGGATAGAACGAAGAAAAAATAAAGACCTTACCTTAGTAGACGCATTCGTCTCGATGAAAATTATCCCAAGGACACCAACGAATCCAGGGATTGTCGCGAATGCCATAATGTATAGGTGGAGATCCTTCCACCTGGATTTAACCTATTGTTACGACACTTCGGTGTCAGCACTTGGAAGGAAAGAACGTCACGAACCAGTCCCAAGATAACGACACTGGAGACACTCCGAGGGATGTTGTATAAGATCATCCGGAGAAAAGCTTCACGGGTCATTCTTAATGGCTATCCTTCGTATGTAAAGCATGCACTCACTGAAACCAAAGCTCATGCTGATGATATTTCCGAATGTTGACAAGACGCCATTAGGTACCTATAAAAGTGTCAGTAAAGCCCTGTAGACCAAGACGATACGGCTACCGATATGAGAAAGGCATTGAGTCCAGAAAGTAAAACTGAAGGGATCTCAGCGCGACACAGGATGACCGATAATGCTGGATACACATACACATGGATCAACCAAACATTCCCTGGCTTGGCCCTACTTCCAAGACTTCGTAATCATTCGGTCCTACCCGCTCTGGTTCTCGAGGGTCCTGGTGTTCGCTATCCGTGTCCTTTATGAGCTAGGTAACTTCAGATGGGGAACTAATAAAGAATAGCCTGAGGCAAAGGAATCCGACAGCGATAGTGAGGGAACCAAGGAACTGTTAAAAGGTCAGAGGGTACTTATAAATTATAGAGATTGGAGTAGCACACATAGGACAGGGTAACTTTACCACTATATTTGAACGTCCCAATGTCATAGAGCGCCAAGTCGGAGATGACGTTGATGCCATGTGCTAAGGCGATCTACAAGCGGTGATTGATTAAGCAGCTTAGAGCAGTGATTTAATGAACTATGAAAAACATACCAAGTACGGTAACCATCCTTTGATGATAATACCTCCAATGTCCATACCCGGTGCCTGTCTCCCGTCACCACGCGATCTTGGTACACCGGGGCTTGACCTGATCAACATGAGCAAGGCCGAAACATTTAAAAAAGAAATACACGCACCTCTGGCCATTTGCCACGTATACACACAAAAGACGTTCATTCCGACGAGCTAATAGCGACGCGACAACAGGAGCGCAGGGCACCGGTCCGATCCATCCGCGACCACGTGTCTCTAGGGCAAGTTTCAGCAGTCATGACTCGCCTGCTTCTCAGATCTAATTCTTTTCGTCGCCAAACTTGTATTCCTTTCCGCCGCACCTCTGGTTCCAATCCGACTGAATTCCAAGAATGACACCCCTGAACTCTTACTCGCCTTTGGTCGCCAGCGGCATAGCGGTCAAAAGCCAAGACGTGACTGGGGTAAGATACAGTCCTCGAGCAACAAGCGTGTCTTGCAGCAGAAGGAACATGTAATGTGGAACTTGAGATGAGGACTAGTTTTAATATCCAACGCTGGAGACCCGGATGAATCTGGATGGGAGCTCCATTAGGGAGTTCATCGGTACGAACGAAGTAGAACAACACCCGTGCAAGGATGTAGGGAAGAGATCGTCGTGGTTGGACTGCTCCGAGAGCTAGCGAGTTGGATCCTTTATACTTCACTCTGTAGATCCTGATTTATATGCATCGAGATGGGCAGGTAGGCGCAAAGAGATGTCGGTAATCAAACAAGCTGGACAAGAAACTCGTTAGAAGCGTCCGGCAAGCTTCGTCAGTTTGACCTGGCTTTGTACATCAATAGAACAACTTCTGCTTTCCCCCCTTCTCCCGTGCCGCATTCGCCCATGAAAAATGCAACCAACAACTCGACACTAGACTCCAATAATATTCCTCATTTCCCATCCGAATTTAGGCTATCATACTATTAGCCAACCGAAATAATGTTGAGCTTTCTTGCGGTGCCATTTCTGAGAGTCGATTGCTAGTTGCTATATTGAACGTGCTATGGAGTGAAAGGAACCTGTGAAAGCCGACATGGCCACGTATTTCAGCTCTGGGTTAGTATTTGCCATACCGGATAAAATTGACCCAGGTTTTACGTTTTGTTTGCGAGGATGACAGGTGAATTGCCGCTACAATCGAATCACAATTCAGATCTGATGCGGTCATGCAGAGCGCAGCTCGACTGTGTGACGTTTCCCCCCTCCACCGCATGGCGAATTTCAACAGAGAGGTGATTTTGCCCTATCTCGTTAACAACAGCTATCGTCCTCAACTGGATTTCGACATGTGTGCGGAATCGGAATAGGAAGGTGCATACACCCTGTCCATCCTAAGACAACACGCCCATTTCTAGTCTCATCGCCTCAAATTCGCTCCTCGTTCCTTCCTTGCCGGATGGCACGGGAGTCTCACTAACAGACGGTCTTCCTGCAGCGGACTGCATACGACGGGTTCAAGCGTGCATTCTGCAGAATTCGTAGGGCATCTTCTTTATCTGCTGATACTTTAGTGGGTGTCGAAATGAAAATGACACTTTCATTGCTCCCGAACATAGCTGAGCGGCTTCTGAGAGATGGAAGGCATCACGAAGGGTACTACGAGGAGGTTGTCCCCAATAAACCACCAAATGGTACATTCTCGTTCATTAAATGAAATCTGTGTACTCACAGCGAGATAGTGTTACAATGATTCCAAGACCACTAGGAGATTTGGTCTCGAGAAATTTGGGCGCCTATCTGCTTTCAGCCGCTGTTGTACGTTTGATGTCGCCGGCAAGAATGCCAGGACAGGCTCATTTTAGAATGGAGGTGCGATATGGACCCTCGAAATCGAACATGGGCGTCTATCGATGACGGTGAGGAATAGTCATTAGGTACCTGCCTTCCGAGCAGGTTAGAGAAGGATGCGCGCCTCTGTTGCTCTTAGATTCGGCAAACGAGAGATCGTGATGAACGGCTTCCGGTGGTACGTTTGTTGCTGCCGTTTCTTCCAGCTGGTGTTGAACCTGCCGCTTAGAGAGTCGACCTCACGGGGGGAGAGAGATAGATTTCGGTGGACTGCAGATTTGGGATGCTGTAGGCGTTGTGCGCTTGTCGTGTACGTGAAGAATGATGGGTGCTTTCGAAGGAACGATAACAGATACTCACACTGGGAGTGAAATCAGTATCTCGGAGTGAACAGTAATGACGACGAAATGGTTGAGTTCAGAGGAATCGATGTCATTTTTGCTTGCAAACTCGGCTACGTGACAGGAATACTCCTCATCACAGAATTCATGCTGATTGACAGTCCGCTTGGACAAGAAGGATGTAATATGATCTCCGTGTGCACAGCATGTTTCCAGTGCAAACCGGACCATCCTGTTTGCATACCTCGCAGGGATTCGTACTTCACCTTCTCTCCCCACGTCGACTTGAGCATCAACTCCCTCGAACGCGTATCCTCGAAGGGACACGGGAACTTACAGTGAGTACAGTTAATCTACGATGATCTAAGGAGTTACTTACACGGCGCTTCGAAGCATTACTGGAAATTCGCTTTTGATTCGCTCCAGGTCGATTTGGAGTCACTAAGCCGGCATTGAAGGTCTAGACAAATATGCATTCGACAATTTACGTTCTCAGCTCGCGCCTCAGAACATTGTTACGGAGATCTTCTCAAAGTTCACTGCTGGGTATGTCATCAATCTTTGAAGGTTATTCATCTGGTTCGCTGATGCGCTCACCGTTCTAGTTACCCTGGGATTTTTGAAATGGAACTGACGGTTTTGTTAGACCACTTTACCAATCCTCGGGTCCGGGATGAGTGGGTAAGAATGATAGATAGACACGGTAGTCCGCGATGATCTTCCGCGCAGCGCCGACATTTTGAAGAAAGTAACTCTCGCTTTACGCTCTTGATTGATCTGTTGAACTATGTTTCTATGCTTTTGTCATTTCTTACTCTACGTCTAGAATCATCGGACCGCCTTGCATTATGCATCATCTTTCGCTTCTTCCATTCTCACCCACATACCACCCTGTCGAACGAAGGTCATTTCAAC
Organism: Armillaria luteobubalina; assembly: GCA_030435615.1. Classification (NCBI taxonomy): domain Eukaryota; kingdom Fungi; phylum Basidiomycota; class Agaricomycetes; order Agaricales; family Physalacriaceae; genus Armillaria; species Armillaria luteobubalina. The sequence goes on from JAUEPU010000188.1 coordinate 28,008, forward strand.
AGAGTGACAGATGCTTTATATGACTGACCTTCGCATACATCGTCAAATGCAACCCAAACATGATCTTGTCTCTCCCTTTTGTCGTTCCGGGGGCTTTTGTCCAGCTCTTGGGAGGGATTCCTTCAGCAGGTTGAGCATCCATGGCGAGGCTGAAGGAAGAGAACGTTTGGAGAAGTCGAATAAGATAGTACGAAGCCTCATTATATGCAAACTAATGAGGCAATTTAGGAAGCACTCTCGCCAAGACTGAATGTTCTCACCTGTTGCCCAAGGCAAATTCTAGGACCTGCGTTGAATGGGACAAAAATAAAAGGGTTCGGAGTCAGATATTTATGTAAACGGCCGTCGAGGAAGCGATCCGGATCAAATTCAAGAGCTAGCATTAGGTATAGATTGGTTAAGCAAAGGCAAGTGATGTAATTGTTCACCTACCGTCTGGGCCCCATAAGTCCGTTCGTCGATGCATCAAGAAAACAGAATATGCCACCCTGGAGTATCGAATCGACATGTTCAGCCAGATTGAAGGCGTTGAAAGTGAAGCACTTACATTGTATGCTTCCGGACATAATATGGTGCCCGCCCTTTGTTCGGAAGAGTAGTCGCTCCTTTAGATGTACTAGTACGTGTCGGTGTTATAAGAAGCGCCGATAAGAAGCAATACGACTTACCGAGTATTAATAGGTCTAATGGTGATAGGTTTAGCGACTATCAGTAGCAATGCAAGTTCACTTACACAACTGGGTACAATCGCAAAGTTTCTGGATCGAATTGGTCAGAAAACTGACAAAAATCTTCGATAAGCGTACCATTCAGGAATGCTCGCAGATACTTCATATCACGAATGTCTTCATAAGTAGGAGCCCTGGTATTAACCTTCTCGATGATCTCTGATCGTAAACGAGTGGCCATTTCCGGATGTTCGCACATCATATACACAGCGAAAGTCAACAGAGAGGCCGTCTAGATCGAATGATATCCACAAGTGCATTTAAACGAAGTGCCGAAACTTACAGTGTCTCTACCAGCAACCAAGATGTTGACCAATTCATCTCGAATTACCTTGATATCTAGTCGTCTTTAGTGGAAACCCTGATACTTTACTCAGAGAAACGACACGTACCATTGGTACTCTCCGCAAGACGGGCCAGTAAGGATAGGTTCTCATCGGACTTATCATCTTCCACTGACTGTTTGCCTTTGTCCTTTCTCTTGAGTGCCTCGACAAGTAGAGGTTCAACGAATTCATTAACAACTTGCCGAAGAGGTTTGACTGCGTCAGCCTTGAATTCAAAGAGCGGCCAGTACTGGCCCCTCTGTAGGCGAAGAGCACTCCCTTGTTGTGCAGCTGCAAAAGCCTTGACAAAAGTGTTAGACGGATGATTGACGAAATGCGCGTTGTCGGCGAAGGGAGATCCAGTCGGGTAGGGGAGGCCTGCAGATGTCGAATTCACATCATTCCCAAATAGATACTCAGTGGCGGAATCCAGAGTAAAGCGGGCGACGGCATCCTGTTGTTGCCATTAGAAGGGTGTATATGCAGATCCTCGTGGTCACTAACCTGGAAATCGACTGGATATCCTTCCCTCAATCTCGACTTGATTTGGGAGATCGTGCTGACAGCATGTCTCTCGAAGTTGTCAAAATCGGAAATTCGGTCCTTGTTGAAGAGAGGTCTCGTCATCGTCCGATGAAACCTAACAAGCCATTTAGCATAGGCAGAGAGTGTACTCAGAGTATACTCACTTCCAAATATCACCTATTGAGCATCATCTCTGAGTATTTACGTCTGTAATGTGGACATACGAAAGGCCTTCACCATCGGAGTTAAAAATGCCAGCCCCAAGAAGAGACTCCTCAGCGCCGTAGAAGGTATGACCTAGAGTTGAATATCAACAACAAAACCGCAATTTATTGAGTGGGCCCGAACCTTTTTCGAAGTCCTGAAACTGAGTCGCCAGGAGGGCCTGCACACCTATAAGATGAATGTAACAAAAGGTAGGTATCACGCGTACCTTGATGTGTTCTGGCTCGGTTGTAAACATCTCGCGTCACCGTTCAGTGACTTAAGAACATGCTCAAGCCATGACTACTGACCTGTTTCTCTGAAAAAAAGTTGAAAGTATAGGTGTGTCCGTATTCTTCGCTCCATTTCTGAAATACTTCATCTGATAGCGGCCGACAGTCAGCTCATAGTCCTCGGAGTCTTTGAAACGAAAACAAACCCGGATATCCATTCCTGAAGCTGTCCGACATTTGCCGCAAGATAGACATGCTGCTTCCTTGAACGCCGGGCACCATGATAGCGCCTTGTGCAGCAGCATCTCTTTCAACGATAAAACTTGTGTAGTAGCTGCGAACCACGGCAAAGAGAAGCTGTGCAGCTAAAGGTACAGCAAGGACAATCCATAAAGGAAGAATGAGACCGGTTGTCCGCAATAAGCTTTGGAGTGCCCAAAAGGTTGAACAAGGCAGTAGTACGACGAAGAAGAGAGTTCTGGACAAAAAAATGAAGCCAGGTGGTAGGTGAATGATAGTCATGACAAGCGAGGATGAGACGCAACCAGCAATCATCTTATAAATGTGGTGGCGAGTGATACTGTTGCTTACGATTGTTCCAGGGCCCGGGGGTGCTAGTCATCTGAATGACTGGACACTTTCAGGATTACAAGTTCCGAGAGTATATGATAAATCGGCTTAAGAGACTATGAACGCACAATCATTACGTCTTCGGTCTTGTTGAACTACATGTCGTCATGTTGCGCGGTAGTTGGTTGGGGAAAGGGCAACGCAGCAATCAATTGTGAGCAACACCGAGCTCCGGTTATCGGACAGACGATTGCGTCAAGCTAATATACTCTGAAATTGATCTTAGCCGAGAAGTCAAAGGTGATCAGTTACTAGGTGATACCAATGAGATAAGCGCCAGGTTGCATATAGTGTCTGTGAACAGAAACATCTGCCCCAGAGAGCTTGAATCGCCATCATACCCCATACAAACACCGGTAAGGTCCAGAGTACAAGGCAACTCTGCAAATTTGCATCTTTGGGACCATCTAAACGTGAGATGTTTGTTTAAAAATTGCACACTGCAAGAAGCGGAAGGTTCAGCAGCTCACAGACCGATCTCGGTGTGCCGGTGAGTATGGTACATCTGGCGGGAAAGGAAGATGAAGGGAGTACCAAACAAACCATTACATTGAACGCGTCGTGGATCAGTCACGTGAAACGGTTCAACAGCAAATCATGAAGGCTCATGAGCAGCGTGCATCGCTTCGTGGCTGCACTTAACACTTTTGGCGAAGCGGCTGGTCCAATTGGTTACAGGCAGCCTCTTGGATGCATCTTTTCACTGTTGTCCACCATACGGTCAAAGGCAGCGCCTCTGGAGCAAATTGGTTTTGTTGAGGTCAACTTTTTTCTCGGGTTCGGGCTCAACTTAGTTCTGAGCCTACGCCATTCCGGTAGCCCATTACCTCAAGGGCGACTGACCGACCTACCGTGGTTTCAGAACAACAGTCCAAAATACCCTTGTTCTCGACGCGTACATCATTATTTGCAGTTTGTCTGGCTTGCTCTGCAACAACTCCTTACTGTCATTAAACGGACTGGCGACGCATTTGCTTACCTCTTCGACCTAACCCCTTCTAATAGAATTGCTTCAAGATTTCTGAAAACGAAGGTCCAGCATGGACCTATGGTATAATACTATCACCGTAGAAAATCCCTTGCGCGACACGACTTGACAGGCCTGCCAAATAGATTTTAGCAGTTTGTCATCCACTCCACACATACGTCCTTTTTGCCGCACTCGGCGATTTGTCACAGAGGAAGGTAAGTCCGATGCTGATGGACCCGACCGATGTTTTCTCACTTTGACTATGGTTTACCGATACAGACCTTCATTATCATCATCATCACTCTGACTATGGTATCAGGATATCTCCCACTGCGATGGTATAAAAGAACCCTACTCTGAATAGTCTCATTTGTGCCAGCACAATGTTGTATCTTAGCCTTGGATCGTTTCACACAGACCTTTCGACAGTCGTCGCCACTGTTTTTGTCCTAGTCGTCCTGGTTTATCTAGTCCCCTACCTCGTGGACCCCCATGGCCTCCGTTCATACCCCGGGCCTCTCATCGCCAAGTTCTCCGATGCATGGCTGGTATATGTGGCTTACAAGGAACATCGCTCAGAAGTAGTTCACGACTTGCATACGAAGTATGGTCAGTCCTGTATCAATATAATCACTCTTCAAATGACTGATCCACATCTGTCAAGGTCCCTTCGTTCGCATAGCGCCTAACCACGTATCGGTGGCCCTTCCGGATGCACAGACCATTATTTACGGGCATGGGAGTAAGGCGCTCAAGCCGTCTTTCTATAACGCTTTGAAGCCTTCTTCATTTCCGGACGACGTATTTACCACTCGAGATCGCCAAGCCCATACTCGGAAACGAAAATTCATCTCGCATATTTTCTCGCCGAAGAGTGTACTGGAGCTCGAGCCTCATGTACATCATTTGGTCGGTCAGCTGTTAAAACGGTGGGACAGGCTATACGACGGGGCTCTGGACGGCCTGTCGGGTCAGGAAGGAGAAGGTTGGATAGGTCGTGAAGGCCGACTTTGGCTGGATTGCTTCCCGTGTAAGTGGGTTTTTTCTATTGGTTTTAATCTCCTCATTTCATGTCCTGTAGGGATGAACTATCTCGCGTTTGATATCATCGGTGATTTGGCATTTGGAGCTCCATTTGGAATGGTTAAGGCAGGCAAGGACGTAGCTCAAGTGCCTCAGGATCCACTTACCGTGATGGGGTCTTACGGTCAGACAGGATCGAAGTATGCCACGAGAGAGATCCCAGCTATTGAGGCTTTGCATGGGCGCTCTACTACGACGAAGCTTGGAGTCGTTCCTGAGTGGTGGAGGGTGCTGTTCAAGCGCATCCCGTTCTTTAGGCAAGGCGAAGACGGTGTTGACGCTCTACTCGGAATGGTCGTCTTGGCTGTTTCAAAGAGGCTGGAGGTACCTACAGATAGGAATGATGTTCTAGGCAAGCTGCTGGCTGGGAAGGACGAACAAGTGAGCAACACTTTTACCCACGACTGGGTAGTTGTTTTAACCTACTTTATTCCAGGGTAATCCGATAGGCAAAGAGGAGCTCAGTGCTGAGTCATTGGGGCTTGTCGTTGGGGGGTCAGATACGACTTCTACGTACGTCTCCATCTATTTTGTCGGCAGCACATAACCAAGTATCTTGCTCAGTACTTCCTGCGCCATTATCTACTACCTAGCGCGCGCGCCGGGCATACAAGCCAAGCTCCACAAGGAGCTCGATGAAGTCCTTGACTCGGACGTCGCTACAGCTGAACAAGTCAAGAAACTCACCTATTTGCAGGCGTGCATCAACGAGGGACTGAGACTGCACTGCACGTTGGGTATGGGACTGCCTCGTGTAGCAACCGAGAATGGCATCATGATTTCTGGAAACTACTTCCCTGGAGGCACAGTTGTCAGTTCTCCTTGCTATACGATCCATCGAGACTCTACAGTGTGGGGGAACGATCCAGAGGAGTACAGACCGGAGAGATGGTTTGAGTGTGATAGTGCAGCTGTGGCAAAGGCGTTTACTCCATTCTCCGTTGGCCCCCGGTATGTGATTTCCGTCCTATTATATATGTACTCATATCATTACAGAGCTTGTATTGGACGTAATTTGGCTATTCTCGAGCTGCAAATCATCATCGCATCGATTCTGAAACGCTTCCATTTCGTGTTGGAGAACCCTAACGAAGATGTACGTGCTGATGTCTTGTTTTTTCGCGTCTCACTGATTCAGGATATAGCTCGAAGTGCAAGAAAGCTTTTTGAGACAACCAACTGGATTACGTGTCGGAGTGAAAAGACGTGAAGTGGTCTAGGTTGCCGTTCGAGGTACTCCACGGCTGGCTTACACTCAGTATAGAACTTAACGTTTTCTCAATTACAAGTGTGCTATTTGATGTTAAAGAGTGTTGTTCAGCGATAATGAAACGGAACTGAATAGTTCAAGATGTGGTGATGAAACCTACATCGACAGATATGAAAGATTTCGTTGCTTCACTTCCGGAATGCAGGTTTTTGAGGTGATCTAATAAAGATGCACAAACGACAATATTTGTATTGTGCATTCTTTGTTCTAAACGCTGCTCCAGCAGTTTCGAAACCTTGTGATCTTGCAACCTGCTCTCGAATTTGATTCATTCTTCCCCTTCACCTTCATCCTGCACCTTTGGCGCCAACGGCGTCTCCTTTATGAAGACCGCCACCACCATCGCGACACCTGCAAGAGCTACAGTAAACCAAAACACCATATGTATCACCTTGTCATGTGTGTGCCTCACAATCACACAAATACTTCGTGGAAGGGTGGCGATACGGTCGACGGAATGCCTTACTTCATGGACAAGTTCATCAACATCGACATCCTCACCAGCCAACTCCCGTTTAAACACGGCATGCAATCACTTGAACAAGTCTGCTCCCGACTGAGAGACTTGCTACTGAGCCAAGGGAACGGAATAAGTAGGATACTACATGATCTAATTTTAGCACGCCGTTCCAAGTATCGAAAATTTTGCTTACCTGTGCCGATCACCTGATCAGCATGTCCCGCATTTGCAATGAGAAGAATGAGCGAAGTGGGTATTTCACCCCCTAGAAAATTATGAGAACTGGCTAGGTAGCTGCAACATGAGTATGTACACCACCATCGACTAGATGGTGAATTCGATCATCGGCAGTTCACCTATACATGATCGCCAAAAGTGAATCAAACGACATCTCATACAGACAGTTGTACATCCGTGTACGGGTCGCAAATGCCGCCCTGCATCCCGTTCGCCAGAACGACGCCAATATTACACTTTGCTTTTGAGCTCGTCCCAACAGGTCGACCAAGATAAGACACGAAGTACGAACTTGAAGAGAGATTGCTGGGAAGAACGAAATCGTTGGCATCCATCAGGAAGGCTTTGGAGTGACAAATTTTGTTGTGGTCTCGTTCAGCTCGTCCAAGAGACTATCGCATCACTGGAGTCTTAGGTTGAATGTCTTGATGGTGAAGGAGGTGCTGGTCAGAACTATTGTCAGATAACTGCAAAAATAGAACATACATTTTCATCCCTAGGCGCCCGTTTCTCAGAATCCCTTCCGCCCGCCGCACGATGGAGAATATTATCTACATCCTACCAACGCATCCCTGTAATTCGTGTCACGCTCAACGACGAACAGTATCTCTGTCCGTAAGACAATCGAGCAGGTCCTAGGCAGTTTATCGTGTGCTAATTGGCCCGGTGTGCGATGATCTTTTTGCTGATCTTCTCATTATGTGGGTATCCTCATCGATGTGTACTTGAGAACGTTGTTCCGTCCATGCGAGGGCATCAAGCTGGATACAAATGATTTTGTGAGAGGCAACGGATCTTGCCTTTCTGAGAGCGTCTCTGTAAATGCGTTTCCCAAGGCGAGCCGAGACTGAATCGGTTCTTGAGGCATTGATAGCGTTTCCAAACCCTCTGATCTTGATTTTGTTGAGTGGGTCTTCAGCGACTTCCTTGAGAAGAGCCTGGGCTTGGAATGTCTGTAATGATAGTTGGGATACCGTTGTCCTGAATGGCGAGTGAGATGTATAATGATGGCATACTGTATGTAGTTGGCGGCATCTAGGAAGAGACGACAGCAAGATAAAGTTGAGCCGGCGGGGAAATGGAAGAAAGAAGGGTTGGTGGTGGTATCGTGAATGTACACGCCTCTTATACCCTGGGAGGGGCCCGCCGTGCGCTGCCGCCTCCTACACGTATGATGGCGCGATGGCGAAGTAGCGAATGGAATGGGGTGGTGCGATGACACGTCGCATATGTCATGGTTCGTGCGTGCTGTGGACCAGGCGGACGAAACAGACGAGGGTGAACGGTGGTGTTTCCGAACGAGGAACAGTGTTCAATGTGCTGTAGTTGGCGTGTGTTTTGTGCTGCTTGAATAAAGACTGAAGGAAGGATTAACCCAACATGTCAGCAACCAAAGTGAAGAGTTCCACAGAGAAGGACGCGCCTTTTGCCCTGTCCTCCGGAGTCCGTGCCGCTCCACTGCTGAAAATGAAAATACTGTGTAGTATCGGCAGGGTGAGGGATGAATGTGAACTAGGGGAGAAATGATTCTAGATCGTCGATTTAGTGAGCCATGAACGACATGCCGAGTACGATTACCACCCTCCGATACAAATCCTTCCATCCTATAGCCTGTATCTCGTCATCCTGCGCAATCTTGGTACACTAAGGCCGGACCTGATCAACATGAGAAAGGCCGAGATGTCCAAAAAATACATACATGCACCTCTGGCCAAGGAAGATGTTCGTTCCAACGAGCTTATGGCGACGCGAGAACAAGATTGTGGAAGCGTAAGGCACCGGTCCGATCCCTCCGTGACCACGTGAGCTCTGGAGCAGTCGCAAACACAACGCAAACAAGTCGCAAGTTTCCTGTTTCTTAGATCCAGTTCTCGCCCAACTTGGATTCCCTTCGCCGCACCCCTCGTTTGCATCCGACTGCATTTTCAGAATGGACCTCCTGAAATCTTATTCGCCCTTGGTCGCCAGCGGCATGGCGCAAGAGCCAATACATGACTGGGGTAATATACAATCCTCGAGCGACGAGCGAGTCCTGCAACACGGAAGGCACATCGAATATGAAACTCGAGACGGGGCTTAGCTTCAAGCTCTCCAGCTAGCGATCAACTCGAAACCGTCATTCTGGGAAATATGCCAGTACTTGGGCCCATCATCGGCGGGGTGTAAGCCATATCCACTGGCGGTTAGATGTCGCACTCTAATTATCATTCTAGCATTGCTGAGCACGTGCGGAGCGGATAGCAATAGAGAGAAATTCTCGGGATAAACGCCATGATGTTCGAGGAGGAAGAAATTTGGTGTTTACAATCCATTTTTGGCCTTTCCCTTCCAAGTTACCGTCACGGGGTCACAACTACATACGCGTCTTGTGCCAACAACCACAATATATATATATTGATGCTCAGGATCATTGTTCCCACTACGCACCACCATCATCACCATGTTCCCTCAGCTCCCTCAGCCTATCCTAGTTTTCTTCTACATGGCCGCCATTGCTGTCGTGGATCGTCTGACCACCTGCTTTGGATATGTTGGTTGATTGCCTCATCGAAAGTGGTATCTTAATCGGAGACCCATGCCAACAGCATGTAGAGGTTAACGATCAATCACACGACGAACTCTTGATCCTGTGTCACTCTGTGCCAGATGATGAGTGGACATCGTCGGGCTCCCCATCAGTGTTGTTCATCCACATTTCGACCTCATCGCCTTCTAGATCTTTTCTTCTAGATGCTACCGTCAATATATCGATTGCATTGCGATAATTTTTTGGTGTGCTTACCTTTGTACTAGGTGACTACTAGACTACTATGCATCTCAAAAATGATGAGGGGACCAAATTCATCCGTCTTAATGCTCTTTCCTCGTGACAGCGGCACTTTCCTACGGTCATACCTTACCATGTCAAGCATGGGCCATGGCGCAGTTTTCGTAGGGAGCTACTATCGTTTCCGGAAGACGACAAGGATGGGGATGCACAGCGAAGAAAATGACGTACGTCCTTCCATGTATGATACACGAGACAATGCTAATCCAAGATTTTGTCCAGGCTAGGGCTGTTTACAGGCTACGCCTCCGCCGAGTCTCGATCGAATCCCTCAAGCGTGGTCTGTATAAGCGTTCAAGCTCCTTATCTCAGTCATTCAACAGTCTAGTGGTGTCCTCAACACTACCACTTCCATAGGCCAACAAACGATGTGTATGGGTGGGAGCTAGTAAGGATGTGCGGAGAACGTTGGACGAGAGTAAACGCCTGTGGTAAGCCACTTGGCTGTCATCCTAATAGTACTACTGATTAGTTTAGAGGCCAGTGCTCGTTGGCTAGGCACGACGTCAACTGGATGCACTCGATTTATCACGTTTCTGGTGAGTATTGTGGTGATTTCCATCGATTCAATCTAATGATTTTGCTACGGGGCAGGAGTACGACCAGCGCTGAGAGTCAGCGCGCGCAGGGAGTGCAGAGAGGGATGTACATACCAGAGGGACATATGCGTGTCTGTCAATGAATCCATATGCGTGAAGGGATGTCGATAGTCAGGGACTGTTGCTGCGGAGTGTTGCCACCCTCCTCTTTCCGCCTTTCCCGCCCCCGCCGCTTTAAGAGAGTTTTTACTAATCCATCTTCTTCGACTTCTTCCTATTCTGAATCAGAACCCGACGCGTCCAACAAATCGCAGGTGCGGCTGCACAGGTGCTTTGAGTGATCGGACCCAGAGTGATCACGTCCTCGGTTTTCATCCTCGTCGTCATGCGCAACACGTCCTAGTCACAGAAGTATGTTGCAACCTAATGTCGGACTCGCGAGGTGGCCATAACTGCACCCCATACTTACGCTCACGCTCGTCCCTTCCTTACCGGATCGATAAGGGCACTGGAATCTCATCAATAGACTCTCTTCCTCCAGCAGACCGTAAACGACTTCCCAGCCGTGCGGAATTCATGGAACATCTTCATCACTATCAGCTGATACCTCAGTGAGCGTCGAAATGAAAAATGACGCTTTCATTGCTCCCGAATACAGCTGAGCGGCTTCTGAGAGATGGAAGGCATCACGAAGGGTACTACGAGGGGGTTGTCCCCAATAAACCACCAAATGGTACATTCTCGTTCATTAAATGAAATCTTTGTATTTACAGCGAGATATAGTTACAGTGATTCCAAGACCACTAGGAGATTTGGTCTCGAGAAATTTGGGCGCCTATCTGCTTTCAGCCGCTGTTGTACGTTTGATGTCGCTGGCAAGAATGCCAGGACAGGCTAATATTAGAATGGAGACATAGACCCTCAAAATCGAACATGAGCGTCCATTGATGATTTAGACTACCTGCTTTCTGAGCAGGTTAGGGGAGGATTAGCGGCTTCCTCGCTCTTGGATTCGGCGAACGAGAGAGTATAACGAACGGCTTCCAGTGGTATGTTTGTTGCCTTAGTTTCTTCCGGTGGCTGTTGAAACTGCCACTCAGAAGGTCGAAAGTCACGGGGCAGAGAGACAATTTTTATGGACTGCGGATCTGATGCTGTAGACATCGCGTGCCGGAAGAACGATGGGTGCTCAAGGAGCGACAACAGATGCTCACGCTGGAAGTGAAATCACTATCCCAAAGAGAAAGGCGATAACGACACAATTGTTGAGTTCAAGGGAATCGATATCCTTTTTTCCCGCAAACTCGGCTACGTGACAGGAATATTCCTCATCACAGAATTCATGCTGGTTGACAGTCCGCTTGGACAAGAAGGATGCAATATGACCTGCACGTGTGCACAGCATGTTTCCAGTGCAAACCGGACCGTGCTGTTTGCACACCTCGCAGGGATTCGTACTTCACCTTCTCTCCCCACGTCGACTTGAGTATCAACTCCCTCGAACGCATATCCTCAAAAGAACACGGGAACTTACAGTGAGTAGTCAATCTACGATGATCTAAGGAGTTACTTACACGGCGCTTCGAAGCATTACTGGAAATTCGCTTTTGATTCGCTCCAGGCCGATTTGGACGTATTTGCGCTCAATATTGTCAACTCCGCAGAGACCAAAGCATTCAGCTTTGCTGTTTCGGACCAGAACACGAACATAATCATGGCATTGAAAAGAAAAATGGGAGATGTGGACGTTGAGAGCAATGACCTAGAGGATCGTTATCGTCCTCGTCATAATAGATATCAGCAGGTATGTCAGTTGGTAAGATAGACAGAGAAGAAATTGAAATGTATTTTTCCAGGACGAATTCGCCCTTTCCGCATTCACTGAGACCGGCCGAGCGGAATTGTCTATCGAGGTTCCAAAGCAGCGGTCATACAACGGTCCAAAGCCTGCCATACCATGCTCCCTCGCGGACACTCCGTGCGCTACGCTTGGCGCTCAGGGGGTCTTGGATGGACTGAATACTGATTCACATATCGGTGGGTATCGAGATATTCTGTTGCTTTTCTGTCCAGGTGCTCGTGAATGTCTCGGCTCACAGGATGGAATACCTGCAACGAGTATAATTGCAGCTCACTCGGAGAGCACACACAAACCTTTGTCATTACAACGATCCCGTCTCGGGGTAGATTTTCCTGCTTAATGGCCTTACCCAAGACGACCTCAGATTGTCCATTGGAGTAGACCTAGCGACGATCAGTCCACACAGGCGGGTTTAAACCCAGACGTACATCGGCAGTGTCGAAAGTATTGATTCCAACATCGTAGCTTGGCGGGAATCAGATGAGGGACCAAGGAAAGGAGGAGATAGATATATACGCTGCCTTGATCTTTTTGATGCTCTCTTCTTCATTCTGCACCCAGCTGTACCAATCTGGACTCCCGAATACGGCGCAACCGAGAATAATCTTCGATACTTTCAATCCCGAGGAACCAAGAGTCACTTCAGATATGGTGTGAACCCTGAGCAACACCATTGTTGGGGACGAACCGTAGGGCATGTTTGTGCTTGCAGGCGAGGCCATCGTGGTGGTGATGAGAGGAAAGTAAAAACTCTGCCGCCCCCTTCCAGCCAGCCACACAAATGGACAACCGAGGAGCCGGGCATCTTCATTGGGACAATGCTTGCAAGTGACGGCTATGAGACATCAGGAACTGCCGTAGGACTGGAATGCAGCCTACTAGCGAGGCTGCTCATCGCCAGTCTTAGTCACCCTTCTTTTCGTGGCAAGTAATTTTGCCCCGTTATGAAGTGTGCCGATATGTGGTTGGAGACCGCCGCATCGACGACCAGGATCTGGCAGTGCAGCCAGGTGGCATATCCAGAACGTGATGTTGCACAAGATAGAACAACTCGTAATACGATTCTTCACCAATCTGACTCAGATGCCATGAAGATGACAGATTATATCTGAGTGGCGAGGATGGGAGGATTACTCTCGGGCGTACCATTGAAACGATGTGATTTCCTCAGCTTGGCCTGTTCCCCCTCGAAGCTTCAAGTTGACCATCATGTATCTACGATACTACCGATACAGTCGACGTCGTTTCAGGCGACGTAAGGCCCTAAGCAACTTCAGGTATGGTCATTTCTTCGGCCGGTATTGATGAGGAAAATGCTCTCACCTGGTGCAGATATATTTTTCTGGCTGAGGCGTCCTAGGATGCAGTTTGCGTTGTGCTTCCCGGACAAAGTAACACTGATCCCACTACCCTGTGGACGATTGACCTGGCCGCTTCTCGCGGTCCGAGCGGCTCGGATAGCCTGGCTCCACCATGACGATTCGGAATCCCAGATGTCGTGGCGAAGGACTTAATCATCCAGTCTTCGACGATATTGTTTAGCGATGACCGTAAGGTTATAAATCATGTTTCAGAATGGGCCCTGCTGTTGTGGTCGTGGATGAATGAAAAATGCCATGATTGCCTTGCAGGAAGAGGATGCCAAAAATATTGCGCTACTTACCGCTAGTCCATCTGTCCAGCTGTTGGATCCAAAACACTTCTTCTGACGCTCCTCGAATAATCGGAAATCAAATCGGATGGCGTGAGTCCTTGGACGCTCACTGCACTGGACGCTTTGTCACAACCATCTGGTCCCTTGCAAAAGCCAGATTGGTCATAATCGGTAACAAGGCTCCCGGAGGTCGCTTCGCCCTGCATCACTAAATCTGGAAAAGGTTCATTTTAGTATCATATTACACGGTACCAGCCAGGTCTGAAATGTGCTAATCTTAATAATACTTCGTAACCCAGGACCCTGACACAGAACGTAGGAACTTCTTCCTCATTTCTATGCACCAAGCTATTCCAATTTCGAAATGGCATAGTATATGTTTGCAATTAGTTCTCACATTCATCTTTGTCATTTTATACGACCACGATAGTATCGTGGCATCCAGCTGGCTAGGGAATTTATATAGGTTACTTCCTAACATACCTACAGGCGATGAGCTCGCCGTTTTTTTTGCTGCAGATTGCAATCACGGTGGAAGGATAGCGATAATTCCGGAAACTCAAATGATTCTCGTACTGGATGCTTGTAGCAATATCGCGATTTCGTAGAAATAGACAGCGCATGAGTCACTATGTGATATTCCTGATAACTACGAACACAAGAACAAGAATGTTACATTGAGATAGTTGAGATGATCACTTCGACGGACTCGGGCTACCTCATCAGTGGCGAAGCTTTTGAGGGACATACGGCTCTTCAAGGTACTTTATGTCTGCTAGCGTCAGCAGAATATCCTCACCACCTACGTAAAATGTGTCTTCGATGAGGAAAGACCAAAATAAAAATATTAAGGCATCGTACGGATAGTATCCAAAGGTTGCCCAGTCGTAAGCCCACTGATAATCAAAGCACGAACATCTAAGAGATTTAAGAGGAAAGAATACCACGTTTCTCAGTACTGACGTTCTTTACTCATAGACCGCGCAATGGTCATCTGGGTCATGGTGACATTCTGTTGGAGGGCTATCTCTTCGAGCCTGGTTGTACAATATCAGCGTAACCTTGGACAACGGACTGGATCATCGCGTTACCAGTGGTAATGATGGTGTTGTGCCATTCATTGCGTCCTTCTGGTACCCGTGCTACCCAGTGAATTGGGAGACGGGGAAGAGAAGAAGAAACGCACATGTTATCAGAAGGCAGCGCGAGTTGCTGGTCAAGTGGCATGGTCATCGCACCATGAACAAGTGAGCTCAAGGGGAGAAAAGAAACGTTAGATACTGTAGTTGATTATCAAATAAAGAAATAAAGAGTCGTATATCCGATCAATACGAACTTTCAAGGTGGGCACCATCTTGTGCTCGTCCTGGTGATACAGGATATTATAGTCGTTCTGCATCGAGATAAATGGCGTGAGATCATTTTTGACCGCATGGTCTAATACAAGTCGTGAATATTCTGCGCTCTCTCGCATGGGCGGGCCTCACTTTGCATGGCATCTACTAGAGACTGATAGGTTATCAGAACATAATCATACTACGACAAGGGCGAGCGTACATTGCCAGGCGTGACAGTTTGACCACCCTGCTTTAACCGCGTAAAGGCTTGCATCTGCCAAACACAAGTCAGTCATTCGCAAATAAGCGAAGACATGAGGGGTGACGGCTAGAGTGATCAAATAACAAAGACCCTGAGGGCTGCCCCGAATGGCCGTCATCGTCTTCAGTCGCCATTACAGATGTCTGTTTAGCTTTGACAAATACTCTCACCGTCTCGTGAGTCGGGGCACTCGTATCGTATTCCTGACAGTGCAGGACGTCGATATAATCCAGCTGTAGTCATTCCAGGCTCTTCTTGATAGAGTCAAAAATATGCTGGGCATTCGGATTGATAAGCATAGAGGGCCAACTGAAAGAGAGAGCTGCACGAACCTCGCGGGTGAGGCTGTACCGATTCGGGTATCGGTGGGTAGTGGCGTATTCTGTTGCCTTTTCTTCTTTGCCATCGACGCGCTCCTCCATGTTGAGACGCGCAGGATGGAACACCTGCAACGGAAATAAATCCAGCTCGCTCTAAGAGCACAAACGCACCTTTGTCATAACAACCATCCTGTCTCGGGGTAAATTTTCCTGCTTGATGGCTTTACCCAAGACGACCTCAGATTGTTCGTTGGAATAGACCTAGTGACGATCAGTTCACAAAGTAGCACAGGTAAAAACCAAACGTACCTTGGACGTATCGAAAGTGGTGATTCCAGTGGCGTAACTTGATGGAGATCAGATTGTGTCAGATGAGGATCAAGGATAGATCGGAGGAACAGGCATGTACACTGTCGTGATGCTCTGCACATCGCTGAGCCAATCTGGACTCCCAGTTGCTGCACAATTATTAAAAACGAACCGTAAGACCTGTTTGTGCTTGCAGGTGAGGACATAGTGTTGGTGGTGAAAGGAAGAGTACAACCTTGTCATTCGTATGCACGCACCCACCCGTGATGTTAGCCAAGGAACGGACTGACCCGGCCATTCCTGTTTGGGACCTTTGTTGCCGGTACCACCAGCCAACGGCATGACACGATGGAAAGCGCGATAGAATAGATTGAGCTGCGTCCATCGTCGAAGTAAGGCATTGCTGCTGTCCAGTCTGATCCGGCACTATAGCCTAGGGAGGCCACAGTTCGCCACCACGGAGGTGCTGCAGGCGTCGGTGAGTACTACTAGTACATCTCCTGCGAAGTCACTATAGTCTGTTAGGCAGGTCCCTAGGACAAAGTTGCTATTACTCCACCACATTGACTCGGACGTCCAGTAAAGTCCGCTATGGTAAATCCCTCCGGGTTGTGCATGGCGAGAACACCCAGACGCCAATTCAAGGCTGGAAGCCCGTTGGGAGAATGACTCCCAGTCACGATCATTGACGCAGTTCAGCACAAGAGATGAGGATAACGCTTAGCATAGTCCTTCTATATCAATGGTTTATTCGTTGCCGCCCGAAATGCCCGTGTCGTTCCCTAACCCAAGTTACGGTCCCGGGTCCGTTCTCCACGGCCGTTAGTCGCATCTGTCGATATAGTGTCAGGTCAGCGTCCTTTTCCAGCGTCCACCGTTCCAGGCGAGATAAACGCTATGTGAGAAAGGAATGATCATTGGCCGACAATGACGATAACAACGTTCTTTCACTTCGCCTTTGCAGAATTACTAAGATGTCATGTCCCAATGTCACACCTGGGTAAGGCGTCCTGAATCGATACGACACGGGCACATCACCAATCGTCGTCCGTATTGTCTACCGTGGAAAGGTTTTGTGGTACCGACTCCTGCCGCTCACGAGTTCAAGGAACCTAATGCTCTTGCTGGTGGCACAAGTTTCTCAAAATTCTGGAAACTTCGAAAACCTTGACGGATGGGAGTGGCGCTCACTAACCAGTGCAACTCGATATCGATGTCCCTTGGGATGAAGTTTTGGCTGACTTCCGGTTCCCATTTGTATAAGATTCATGTCATTGGATTCGTCACAAGTGATGACAGACGCGAATCCTAGCGAAGTCACCCGTTGGCTGGTACGGGCATTGAATCAGAAATCTGAATACGCATCATCAACGACCCATTACAAAGAGAAAAATGCTCAAGCTTACGTTCATGGCCTTACTCTGATCCAGGGCGCACAGCGCCTTGAGCACGATGTAGCTCGTCAAGAATCATTGATGCTTTCCGCAGCATCCGACGCAAGAGGGAGAATACCGTGGGCACATCTCCCCGCAAATGACCGAGCCGATTTGCCTGTTATCTGTAGACGGGAATAGTGGGTATTCCTGATTTTCGTTTCGCATGCAAGAGACACCTCCGAAAGTTGGTGTACAGTCGATGAAGGGTCCTCTGAGAATCGACGAGCTTTGTCTCGGTCCACAGAAAGTCCTAGCAGAGTAACAGTGGGTTCAATCAGCCGGTAAACATCGATGGTTCAACAAGGCTCTTGCCACCCCGTCCCCATGAAAAGCTCGACGTTCGCTTGCTGATATGCAGGTATACCACGAGGCTAATTCGCCGTTGACGGATTCAGCATCTCTATTTCTGCCAACAGCTCAGTCGCCGTCCAGTGCCCCAGCACTTCGCACCAGCCTCGCTCCACAAATTGAATCTTCTGTCGGAGTACTGAGCCCGTACTGGATCAGTTGGTTAACACGTCGATGAAGAAATAGATGACCCAGAATGCGTGGAAGGGAATTTTCCGATCCAAGCGAAGGATATAACTGAAGACGGCGAGGTATTCGTAGGATAGTGCTGTAGTAACTATCAGAGGAACGTGCATCTTGGCATGTGCCAAACAAGACAGCCATAGCTCGTGCGTCGCAAACAAAAGGGATGTACGTATGACTCTATTGAGAGTTGCAACAGACCATGTCTGGTACTATTTGCCTTGGTCCATGAGCTCCTCCAGCAGGGCTGCGAATCTTCAGCAGCTGTGAGAGTCGGGAACAAAGACTAGCCAAAAGAGACGTGCAGAGATTTGTGGAGAAGAGGTGAACGTTAGATGTTCTATTTGCGGGTTTCCCTCGTTCTCAAGGTCTGTAGCTGGTAAGGTTGACTTGTATGAAAGGATGGCCAAAATTCAATCCTGGATCAGACGCAGTGAGCAACGGCGTAGTCGATTGAACAAGGACGGGAACGGACCCGGCATTGATAAGTCATGGTCCATACTACTATGTTTTCAGATTTGAGCCTTGTTCTCAAGATTGGCACCAATAAAACTGAGAGACGCAGGACGGGAGATATTTGCAGGGAAGTAGGAAGCCAAGTCGAGTGAGATTTGGGTGCTGGGTTAGGACGATAGTGCTGAGGAGTTTGAAGAGGTGGGCGAATATGCGTTCCGTTGAGTCCCTTGCAAGGTCGACGACACAGGTGTTAGTGTGCGTACGTCGGGGATGGTGGATGTTGGATGTTCGCGTGGCTAAGTGATGGTGGTATTGGTATTGTTGGTGATGTAGAAGAGGACTCGGTCCGATATCCGATCGTGGGAAAGACGACGTGACTGAATCAACAACGCTGTCTCGTGTGCGCGTCAAAGATTGTACCGTAAGGTAGGGCTAATAATTCCCTGTGGTGTAAATGACATATTATTTGACATCGGGTCGCGGCAGGGTATTTATCCACTAGGTTATTAACTGTTAATAAATACTGTGTGAAACAATGTTAATAATACGTGAAAATTTGACTTTCTAACAAATTATCAACAAAAGAGCAGTTAAAAAATCGAAGACTGATTATTACAATCAAAATAGCTTCAGCATTTCCCAATTGCGAAGCGACCTTCAACGCGAAGCTGCAGCAAACCAGAGATAAGTGATCTCCAGGATAACAGCTGCGATATCTGATGTGAAACGACGACATCGAGGAACGACAATGGTGCTATTGGCTAAAAAAAAAAAAGCATAGGATTTATACAGCCGGACATATCTACCAGGAGAAGCACACGACGCCTACTATCAGATTCCGCCTCCAAGAGACTATCCAACCTAGTGAATGACGCGCTTCCTTTTCAGCCCGTCAAGACCCCACACTTGATTAGCGACTTTGATCGTCACGCCAAGATCATCGGCAAATGACCACACCAATCCAGGGTTCTTGGTAAATAGTCTCCCAACGAATACAATGTCTGCTTGACCCCGATCAAGAACATTTTGGGCAATATGACCGTCGTTGATACGTCCGACAGCGCTGACAACCAAACCAGGATTACTCTTCTTCACATCATGTGCGAGGTGAGCTTGGTATGCCGGTCCAGAAGTGAACGTTTGCTTGATGTGGTTACCTCCAGAAGATACGTCTAGCAGATCGACCCCATGTTGAGCTAGGATGGGAGCGAAACGAACGGTATCCTCAGATCGCCAAAAAGGAATGTCTGGCAGAGACCTTTCCAGGGATTCTGTTCCAGAGATTCTGTTCAAAGATAATCAATGACAGAAGTGAACGAGAGCTTTTGGTCCGTACCTGAAGAAAAGAGGCATCGACTCTGGAATGACGCTCCTAACCGCGTCGACAACCTCCAACGGGAATCGAACACGGTTCTCGAAGCTACCTCCATACTCATCCGTGCGCTTGTTACTCGTGGGAGACAAAAACCCGCACAACAGATATCCATGTGCACCATGAACTTCAACGACATCAAACCCAGCCTTCACGGCCCGCTGCGCAGCCAGCTTGAACGACTCTACAAGGCTCTTCAAGTCTTCCTTGCTCAACTCCCTTGGTGTCGCGTAGCTGTCCGCGAACGCAATAGGCGAAGCCGCCACCACCTGGTCAGGCCAACCCCCCATCTCCACCCCCACGAGATCCTGGTATTCAATCCAAGGTGCAGTTGTCGAGGCTTTACGACCAGCATGAGCGATTTGGATAGCAATTTTCTGGCCCTGAGAATGTGCAAACTCGACGATCGCAGCGAGGGGCGCGATGTGATCGTCAGACCAGATGCCAAGGTCGTTTGGGGTGATGCGACCTTCTGGAACGACTGCGGTAGCCTCCACGAAGGTCAGACCAGGGCCCCGTGTGAGGATAGCTCCGACTACGAAGAAGTGGGTTAGCAGAAAACGATTGTCAATAGTAGAAGGACGAACGATGGCCGATATGCCACGGGGTAGGCATACCATCTTCACACGAGCATTGGCACAAGGGCGAGAGCTGTGGGAATCGATCGCCGGTTAGTGAACGGAAACTCAGTCAAACGAGTATGGACACACAAAGATTCTGTTCTGAAAGGTCACCCCGCGGATGGTGATTGGCTGGAAGAGACTTGGAATATGTTTTCCATTCGACTGAGGTACAACGGCTGTGCCAGCAGGAGGGTTCTGAGCGGGGGTGAAGAAAGAGACACTAGGAGCGGCAACGACCATAGAAGAGATAGCCATTGTTCAAGATAGAGAATGAAAATGGATGCAAATGCTTTATATATTCATCGTGCATCGTATTCGCTCTGAGATAACCGAGTGTGAGTAAGAATTAATGATTTATCATCGCCTCCAATTTCCCACTTTCTAAGCGGAAAAAAGGAGAGATGGCGCACGGCGCATGATCTCCGTTTTCGTGGTCATTTGGATACAGTCAGGCATACCTTGTATTGTATTGAAGATTGTCTTCCAAGGCGTTCGACAAAAATGCGCTTACCAATGAGTACTAGCATCGCCCGGGTAGACAGTTTTGGATAGGCGACAATGAAAGAGAGCTGCACTTGTTGTGATAGCTTTCCGGTTTGTACTGCTGCCGGTAGTATGTATACGCCTTCTGGAAACTGCCCAGCATGACCGAGACGGAGTAGAATTAACATCCATGAAACGATTAACCCAACTTGCAAAACTCCAAAAGCAATGCTCGACGAAAACATTACTGTTAAATTTGAGTTCGGCCTTTGCACCAGTCGCAGTGAACAATCAGCGAAACCTACGTATAGCGTTAGTAATCAAATGGAATGGCCATGAGGACGACATGAGAAAATGAAGTTACCGGGTGACGTAAAGGGCTACTTCTAAATCAAACTTTGTACTTTCGAAAAGTACTTTTGTTCAATTCCTGACTGTTGATGAATGCCCCGGCTTTTCTAGCATCACGGCCGTCATGTATCGAGAACACCCTTAGCTGACGGCGGTATCCGTACGATGCATTTTCGAGCTCACCGAAGTGCGATGTCAACTCAGGATTGACAACGCAGCAAGTTTGTTTTAGACTTTGGTGTACTCTTTTTCTCTTCGTCTTCTTCTAGGTCACGACAATCATGCGGAAGATCATAAGAAAGTCCTGAAACTTGAAATTAGTCGACGCATGGATGTGCTGGCAATTCCATATTATTGGAAAGAATAAATGATATGAATAAATCCGCAAAGAGAGAAGGGTGAGCAAGTCTGATGAAGGTGAACCCCACGGATAGAGGATTACCCGAGCGCAAGGAGTAGGTCGATGAGGGATGCATAGGCGAAGGCGATGGTTGTGAAGTACCACCGCTGTGGTGCCGGTTGGATCTTGAACGTTGACATTGAGGCCTTAGTTCCTCTTCCGTCCTCGCGGCTCGATTCTGGTCGCTGTTTGGGGTCGACCTCTTCACCTTGGGGTCCGGATCACGGCGGCTGTCAGGAAGAATTATTGCAATTATGATACTAACACGTAACCGGGTACTGCAGAGAGTAGGAACTGGATTGTTCTGCAACAAGAGTAATCCAGAAGACACGCAGTGTCATTTTATTGCGACAGCTAGACCGGAATGATGATTGAAGGAGAACGACAAAGTCCGGGAAGGATTAGTCAGATGAGAATGTGCTGACACTTCCATATTATTTGAAAGGTTAGGAAATGACAAGATATTACCTAGCAAATCTGCACAAGAAAGAAAAGTGAGCAAGAAAAAAACGAACAGGAAAGAGTCTACGAACCCTCTTGAGCAACTTCGCAGTCTTCACTTTCGCCTGCGCATTCCTCTTCGGCCTCCTCCTGCTCCTCTTCTTCTCCAGCATAGGCATCGGTATAGTCCTCAAAGTAGCCGTGCGGTTTACTCCTCTAAGCCTCGTCCCGCCGCCCTTCAATGTCTCCGTGACAATAGGACTGGCTGGCGGCCTGAACTTGTACTGATCCGAGTACCTGCACAAGTCAACACGAGTACAGCGCGGACCTGGGCACACTTAGTACGACCTTGTTCTTCGGTAAAAGAGAGTTGAAGGGAAACGTCATGACCGGCAGTACCCGATGCCGCTGGGAGACTCGGCTCGATAGTAAATTAAATATTAAAGAAATCAAATTTCTCAGGATTATCTTTTCGGCACGAGCTTCCGAATGTGCTTAGGGCTCGGAAAAGGTACAGAGTATGCGGAAGTTGCCGTCTCGGTCCGAACCCGTGTTGGTCTTGGCCCAAAGAGGAACTTGACCTCCTCCATCGACGTTCGACAGTAGCAATGACTTGTTAGGACTATGCAAGAATGCAAACACCCATGTGCAAGATCATGTGTTGCACAGCACAGTAGCTTCAGGTTAGTTCTCCATTATGTTGCACTCAACAACATTGAAGCCAAGTAGGATAGATCTTTTCCTATGGTAGCCTCAAACTCTGTCTTGCTGAGACCAAATATCATGAGCAAAGCTGCCAGGATAGCTTCTAAGAAGGACAACGACAAATAGAAGGCCGAATATTGCAAAGGTTGACTAAGGTAAGGCATCCATTCCTTCTTTGATGCTTGCAGGCTAATTTAGTTTTGTGAAGATTCTTTACCCCGCAAACGGTCACTTCCTCCATAATCAATAGGTGACACATATCCAACCACGACAATTAACGTGTGTAAGGACTTAGGTGTACTGAGTTTGTTGGCAATATACTCAGGATGGAGTGGCAAATACAGGTGAGTTTTATAACTTTTGTACTCAGTTTCTTTGTGGCCAATATGCTATCGCTTAGGCTTAGGTATTCGTCTTCAACCTAAGCTGTCGATTTATCACTCAGGTACAATTGTTTCTTATCAATGTTCTAATTGCCATAGTCAACACGCTGTCGAATGGCTTGGATTTCATGCAAAGGTTTGTAGCTCATGATCTATATTTCTCTCACAATTTAAACCATTTTCTCCTTATAGCCACATCATTCTCGCAAGATTGGAAGACATGGTCATTTTCTCAACAAAGACATCAAACAACCAAATGATGACAAGCTCGACGGCAACCTCGATCCCCCTAAAAGGTCTACCGGGTCTCAAAGGGACTACCGGTGCTCAAGACCTCAGGCTGTTGCTATCAAGTTCAGCGATTTCCTCCCTTCCCAGTCTGCAAGCCTTGACACACATCTATGATCCCTCAAGGCCTTTGCGTGTGCTGCTGAATTTGAAGACAGCGGTATAAATGTTTGTGCGAGAATGTCATTGCAGGTGAGGGTATCTTGCAGAGACTCTGTAATGTTTAACTAACGAATACTAGGGTTTACATGGATCCACTCATGAATCAGGTGACTGCCTGTCCCCATGAACACAATAGCACCATATTCCACTTCCTTACTGATGCTGTATTGAAGCAATGGCAGGCGATAAAGTCTGGCTCAAGTTTCTGGCTCTTGGTCCATGGTTTCTTCAGGTAAGCCCTTCCACTGATGATGGCTGAGACTCAACTAACAGGTGTTACTGTCCAATTTAGCATCAATTTATGGAGTTACGGTCATTTTCAGCAGATGTCTGTGGTGCACATCAAGGAGGGAGTCCCAGGAATGTGTATGGGGAGTGATGGTAGGTCTCATGTTTATTTTTAATTGATGGACACTAAAGAGTTTACTGAGAATACATAATACAGATGGAGCAGGATTAGCTGGCAGCATTGAGAGTCAGCGTACACGGAGAGGTAAGGACGGAGTGCAGAGAGGAGTGTGCATGCTGGAGGGACATATACATGTGTATCAAGGAACTGTATGTGGGGTGCTGTAGTTGTGGAGATTTGTTGGTCATTTTTCATAGATGGGCATCTTCGTGGTAGGTGTACACATTTTAGCAGGGAATCACATCATGATGTATTTATTTTAGTCCTACAATACATCTCTATTCAACAGAAAGCAATTCAAACTACACTACAGGTTGTATCATACTTAAGAGAAATGGTGATGATGATGCTTGATCACCCAATAACAGACTTGGTTCTCCTCATAGTAAACAATAGGACAACATGGAAGCATTGATACCCACCATAGCCCACCAGGGGAGTTGCCAAACTGATGTGTTGGCCTGCAAACATAGAAGGTATTCATCATTGATGTACCAATTTTTGACTGGTCATACTTGAGCAAAGATTTCCAGTTGGATCCCATATCATGATTCTGTGGTAGCACTTCAACATCTACAGCTTGCACTGTGAAGGAAAATGACAACCCACCATTGATATCCTGATGGTGGCCAGTCTACTAGACCCTTGACTTGGAACCTTAGACTGCCACTTCGGAAGTAAAAGATCCAGTATCCACACAAATGAGAACCTTGTGGTAGCACCTGATGATGCCAAGTCTGCCAAGTCACTTCTTTCAAGGATGGCCTGTAGCCATGTATTGTCCTGCTGGAAATTTTTAAGGTTGTGCCGTGGGAGTAGGTGGGATGTGATAACAAGAATAGCATCTGGTGCATCAAAGTTGAGGACTATGCCAACTTTGCCCATATGCTTTGCATTACACAAAGATCCGCAATAGTTCCACTGCACCCATCAAGATGTTTGGGCTCATAGTGTTCACCATCTAGAGGATAAGAACAACAGTTTCAGTGCTTTGGAACTGTAAGCCTGGGTCCTTAACTGGTCCCCAAAGTGGAGGGTAGAATGTTGCACGGCATCAGTAAAATTTGAAGGTTTGCAAGTGTAACAGGAAACACACGTTGCTTCGTCAGAGCATCAACATCAACCACCTTTTGTTCCAATGGGGAAGTACCTGGTCAATATTGTATACTTCTCAATCCTCTCGTACACCAGGATCCGAAATGTTCGCTATGTTTATCACCAGTTTGTCCTGTCACTGACTACTGCAATTCAGTTATGAGAAAAACGATATTGAAGATGGAGACAACATTCTATCATTACCGAGCCAATGAGCAGCTCGTTTGTAAATACGGTGTCAAAAATAAATGTCTGCTACTTTACTCCACAGGATATGATGAGCTACCAGCAGAAACCAGATGGATGAAGGGAGGAAGCCGGACGAGAGGGAAGGAGGGAGCCTGATGACCTATGCCTCCGTGGTGTTTTAGTATAAAGTGTACTTGTTGCAGCTAATAAAGTGCAAGAGGCATCTCGGCACTGTTGTCATCTCACTGGAACTCCTAATCAATTTGAGATAACCACCCTCCCTCTGAATGACTTGCTGAGAATACAAATGGGGCCCATACAAATTTCCAGGAAAACTTCAAGAAAACTTTGCATGATTAGTAGTCTCTCTGTCGACTGTCTCACATGTGCTGCATATCACATGTTGACCTCCCAGGCAAAGTGAAACAAAGGAATGGAGGGATTGGAACAAGAGGGAAGGAGAGTCCTGAGGACTAATACCACCACCACATCTTAGTAGATAGTGTACTTGTTGCAGTTAATTAAATGCAGAATTCAAAAAAAAAAAAAGACCGTCTTGCATGAGGTAAGTAATGTCATCGACCAAGTGTCATAAGCTTGGCAAAGCGAGTAAGAAGATAAACACCGTGATGTGAACCTCTTCAATTGTGTTTTCTGGGTCATCATCACTTGGAGTGCATTAGGACAAACCCTCTGTGTATGTCTCCATATGGAAAAGTGAAGCAGATGTCAAGTTGTTGATGGACTGGAAGTTCGACAATGCTATTTAAACAATTAGTTCAGTGCACATGTTGTGTATTCAAACTTTACAGCTGCATTTATAAAAATATGAGATGGTAGAGCATTCTTGACTGTGGCAGATTTGACTTCCTTCGATCTGGGAGTGACATTGCCATAGAAAGAATATTCCTGTAATAGTTTTGTGATGACTTTTATTGGAAACTCTATTACAGCTCAGATTGTCCTTATTAAAGACCATCAAGCACAAACTCTTTGTCCACCTCCACACAGACATCTTGACGGCTGCCAATTCACCAAACAATGATCATGACAACACAGGAAACACCCCTCGCTGGTTCCTCATCCAATTTTGATGCCAGTACTACCAAGACAGCATCTGCCACTCATCTGCCCTCACCAACAACCACTAAGCATGATGCCAAATGCAAATGTCAATGCTATTCGGGTTGTGATTGTGATTGTCCCTGTGTCTCCCACTGCATCTGTGCCTGGAAGTACAACCAAAAGTGCAACTTGCAGTGTACCACAGAATGTAAACACATATGCAAAAAGATATGTGGTATGGCAAGCAAGGATTACTGAAATCTGATTGTCTGCCTTGATGGAACATCGAATCAATTTGGACATTGGGTATGTGGTTTTTTGGTCTGTATTGTGGATTGGTCAACTTGCTCCCAGAACACCAATGTCATTGAATTGCACAATCAAATATTGAAGGAAGGAGATGACCCTATCCAGCTCATGTTCTACAGCTGTGGTATTGGAGCCTATGTTCCTCCAAACACATGTTGGCTAGTTGCCTGGTACCAGAATATGGTTGACATGGCAATTGCAAGGTGATCTTTCAAGTCTCTGTGTTTGTGGGTTATGTTAACTGTGGAAAATGTCAGAAATTTCAGGGAGATCATTGGGAAGGCTTACCAATGGTTAGCAGACAAATATCAAGATGGAGACAGGATATTTATGTTTGGTATTGTATTTCGCAGCATGAGGTATTCATCAATATTTATTTGAATGTGTCTCACAGGGTTCTCTCACAGGGCATATCAGGTTCAAGCACTCACAGGATTGATTGAACAGGTTTGTATGCTTCTTTGATTAAGGATTACAATTGGGTCTTACCGGTCTTCCCTAGGTTGGCCTCATATCCTCTGGAAACACAGGTCTGATTCCTTTGTGAGATCCCTTGTCCTGTATGTAATGTAGCTTGTTCAAACTTTCTAATTTGATGTGTAGTGCCTATGAATTATATGCCAAGAGATACAGAGGAGAAGGCAAGAAGGCTCAAGTAATACTGTTTTCTTGTAACTCACTGCCTTTAGATATCAAAGACAAAGCAGATGCAAGAGCTTTGGCAGAAAATTTCAAGCAAACATTTTCAAGAGAAGTCAAGGTTCATTTCATTGGTGTATGGTGTGTTATGTATTTACCCCATCTGTTTCAAAGTTCTCATTTTTGAGGTAGGGATACCGTTGCATCTGTAGGGATGGCACAGAGACAACCCCTACCACTTACCACTGCTGTTTACCACATTTGTACCTTCTGACATGGACTGGCTCTTGATGAACACTGTGTCAAACTTCTCCCCACTTACCTGGCTGGCAGGTGGACACCAAATCTTCAATTGGACAAATATTTTGGTACTGATGACAAGTTAAGGTACCAATACACAGATTCATACTCTACTACTAAGTACTATCTTTCATCCTTGTAGGGTTGAAGTAATATTGATCCAGTCACAGAAGGTTACATCTTGGCAAGGGTCATTTAATTGTCCCTCATCAGCATATACATGTATCTGTGGCCTTCAGCCATGAAAAGTACCAATCCAAAGCCACTTTTCTTGGCAAGGCAAGGAAAATGGAATCTATCACCAGTATACATATAAACTTGGATAATTTTGACAACTTGTCCTGGGCTGATGAGTGGAAACATGCTCTTGATTTAGATATATTTAATGAAACCTTTGCTCAGGGAATACTTTTATGTCTGAAATCCTTGACCTCCAGGGAACATGGTCAGACTCATGAGGGGGTATGCCTGCTACAGCATCTATCTATTATGGTATTGTCCTGTGAGTCGTGTGCATGGTATGTGAATTCATTATCTCTCATTGGGATTCAGATCGAAGTGCAAAGAAAATCTCAAGCAAAATTAGCAGTCTTGCGAAGATGCTTGATGAAGTCCAGGATGTTCACATTCAAGCTGAAAGTGCATCTTGTCTCTTCCAACTTGCAAAGCATGGTGTGTTTTCATCCCATACTGTTTCATATCTGAAACCAAGAATGCATATCAGGGTTTAGTTGTGAGGCCTAATTCATAAGTAAGCGCCTCGAGTTCAATTGGCTACTAGCGAAGGTCTGTAGAGGTATAGATGAGGAATGTTCAATGGTGTGAATATGAGAGAGTAACTACAGAGTAGCTTGCGAACAAGCTCAATTGTAGAATCAAGTTCAGTACTTGTTAATGTAATTTCTAACTTATTCCCAACCTGTTGTGTCTTCTCTGGCCTGACACAGGTCCACTTATTGAGAATTCACACTGGGGGAAAAAGGTAAGAAAGAAGTTATCATTCTTTGGCTATCTATCTACTTATATACTACAAGGATGAGTCATTCAAGGTCATTAAAGAGTCAATTGAAGTCATAGGAGTAAAGATAGTATCTAATTATACTTAGTCCATTGAAGGAATCATCATGACTATGACAGCTTAAAATATCCTTCACATAGCCCCCCCACTCTTTATTTGGCCTTTGATGTCATAGCCTCGGAATGCTTCTGGAATAATCATGGCATCCAACTTAATAATCGACCAGTCGACTGGATAAGCGATAGAGAATAAGTCTATGCCATACTGTGCATCATTGGCCATGTAGATGTAAGCCATCTTGCCATATTTCTGTTTGAATTCATTGATGTATGCTTTCCATTCCTCCATGGTGAAGGCTACCGCTTGACCTTGTATAACCTCTGTCCATCACCTTTCCATGAGGACCTCTGCTTTGCGAGTCCAGGCGTGTACATATCCAGATAGGAAAGATTGGAGGATGAAAAGCATAGGGAAAATCGAGCTATGGTCACGTTGACTGGAACCAGGGATGAAACCGACCAAAGCCTTTTCTTCTTCCACCATGATAGGTTCAGTGACCAGTTTGCTCCTGTTTATCGCTTTGCCCACTATAACGGCTCAATCCAAGTTAGCCACAATGTATGAAGGCCCATCTAAGAGTTTCTTTACACCCTCCGATCTGACTAACCTTTGAGATAACCAGCCTAATATGCCTCCATGGGATATAGCAGCTCCGACATTCAACCTTTGAGTGACATTCGACACCTTCCAGATGTAGTCGGAGCACAGAGCTTTCGATCCTTGGGAGTTGTCTAATCTGGCTTCCATGAATCCTTGCCTAAAAGGTACTCCAGCAGCTAACATCTCTGCCGCCATGTATCCTTCTGAAGAATGTTTGAACAAATGGAGTACTTCTCGGGGTACTGCTAGGCGGAAGCCTAGATTGAATTTGATACAATGGTACAGAAGCCCCACTGCACTTTTGAATCCCCTAGGAGTCACGTTAGCCCAAGCTTTCACGATTGCTGCATTCTCCTTGCTTGTTAGGAAATATCTGTGGGCTAAGAGAAGTGGGTTAACTGGGAGACCATTGTTTTGGGGTCTGAGAAGAGAAAGCATATTTGGCATTGCATGAATGATCTAGTCTGTCATGTCCTGTCAGAACTCGGAGTTCGGTACGTTAACATCTCCCACACACAGAAACCCAGGGGAGAATGAATGCCTCAGGTATCCCGGTACTCGCCCTCTAATTACTGGATGCGGATGGATGGGATTTTCCTTGTTAGCTGGCAGGATGCTCAACATTGAATCACTATTGCTGGATTTAGAGGATTTGGGCGATTCTGATTGACTAGACACAAACCTCTCCAATTCCAGCATGCTACTATGGGACGATGATCCCTCACTGGATGACCCAGTTCTGGAGGCTCGGAGATTCCTTCCCAGTGGGTAAGGGGTCAGACGCCTTTCTCTCCTCCTCTCTTGAATCACTTCCTTTTCCACCTCACGAAGCAGCTGCGTGGCCCCAGCTAGATTGCTGGGTGTAACCATCATTGTAGCAAAAGGATCCGCTACCCAGGGATACTGTTCCTTATCCTTTGAAACTGCAAGATGTGTCCAGGGAAAATCCTCCTTTGCCTTCCTTCCTGTTTCTTTGGGGGCAGGGATAGTGTCTTCTGCCCTATCTGTCAAGTAGGCAAAGGGAAAGGAAGATACTTCCACCTTGGACTTTGGGAGAGGGCCATGGGATGAAGCGAATCTTTCCAGGATAGCTTTAAGAGCAGCTAGCGACCCATTATCCTCCGCTAAAGCTAGAGCTTTCCTAGCAGCCTGTGACCCAGCTGATCCTTCCGAGAACCTCAGTTCCCAAGCAGAATGAAAGTAAGCTTCTACCACCAATCCAGAGCCTTGTGTTCTCACATACTGATAATGATACTTTGCTAGCAACACTGGCCATAACTGCTTAGCTCATATTGGGACTGGTTTCCACCTGGGCAGAACTAGGTAGACTAGCATCCCCTCTGGCAGTCAAGCCTGTTCCCTGTCTAATGAGACAGTGTGAACGGGCTGGAAGTATTCATTCATTGTTTGCATGAGAGCGACACTATTGGCAAACTGAGGAATCTTGCTGACGTCTAAAGGATGATTCAGATGAGCCCGATTTCCTTCGTCAAAACAGTGGTATTGCCTGATGATTAGATGATCGCAACACCAAAATCGGAATTTCTGAGGATGACTAGGTGGTAGATGGATGATATAGACGGGGCTGCCGTTTTTCAGATAGTGGCTGAGGAGATAGCCATTGAAGGCTTTGTTCAGGTCGAACATTCCCCCTTGAAGGCTGTGAGAATGTAATTTCAATCGTCGTAGAAGGGTGGCTCTACATGGGGAGAGGGTGCTGTCCCAACCCACGCCAATAGATAGTCTCCAAGCATTTAGAAAGGCAACATATGAACAGAACAAAATCTGCACAATTCTGACCAAGGTCAGAACTTGCTGTTCAGACGAATAGTCTTGCCTGAAGAGCATTGATGAGCCCAAGGCGGGGGGAATCAAGGCATTGGGGTTGAACAAGTGGTGGCTTCGAATGTCCCTGATGCACAGGGAGATTAGCTGGAGATTGGATGCCAGTTCTTTTGCCCAGACACAACTGAGGGAATACTTGCCTTGGCCATTCGTAACCACCAGGTATTCCTCTTCCAGCTCCCAATTGTATGCCCACTCCTTTTCTGGACCTTTCTTCCACCCATATATTTGGAACCAATGTTGAGTGTTCACGGCTACTGGAAGACCAATTAGGTTCATCTGTGGCTCAATGGAGCTAAGAATGGCTGGCATGAGGTTGACTAGCCGAGGTTCTTTGTTGAGCCTTTCCGAATGAATTATCGGGGGCCAAGGGTATCTGCTCTCATCAACATTGAGGGCTTGGATGACTGGGCCTTGAATGGCACCAGGGAAGAGAAGTACACTTTTAGGAACCTTACTATCCCTTCCCAAGAGTAATGTTTCTTTGGAGGGAGGAGTCCTGGAAGGAATAGAATAGGCCATCACAAAGCAAAGAGTTTATGTGGTAACCTGGGAAGACTCTGTAAGTTGTTAGTATGAGTCTCTTCTTAATTCGTATAAGTACTTATCCATTCTGAGTCATTAATTCTATGACTCTTTGTTACTTGTAGGAGAAATGCGTGCCATTCATTTTGGTGGTGCGAGGGAAGTGAGAGGAAGATTGTTGATTTGAAATTGTACAATCTTCCTTCCGATCTCAGTATATCTCCAAACCGATTCCTTGATTTCCTATAAATCATTAGCCTGCTTGTACACATGTAAAATTTCAGGAGTGTTCTTCAAATCCATGGTGGAGGCCCATGAGTCAAATTGGGGGCCATACCCTTCCCATCTCACAAGGTACTCTCTTTTCCCCTTCCTAAATTGATGTCCAACTATACTTTCGACTTTGAATTCATCTGGGGATTCTTGGCTTCTCGTTTCCAGTAGGATAGTCCGTTTACCAAACTCAGCTGGACTAGTTTGGTAATGTTTAAGGTGCTCTATATTAAAAACAGGGTTCCCCGGTGAAGAGGCTGGCTGTGGGCAACTGTGGAATAGCGCTCAGAACAGTGTGCTATACACACTAAACCTCACACACACTCACACAACTACTCAATCTATACAATCACCCTTGTAAGTACATGGGGGGATGAGATTATATCACCTTGCGACTACTAGTACTTTAGAACTAGTGAAGCACCTTATTATCTCGACACTATGCAGCATTTTACTCGTTTCAGAGTGATCCTAAGGCTAGGAACTTTTACAAGAAGGTACACTTCAAGGTGCAACCTTCCAGGCGAAGTATAATATTCAAAACTACACTAGGACACTTGTCCTACAACACAATCGGACACACTGCAGGGTGCAACGACACTGAGCTCGCTCTTTTAACCACTCCCCAAGTACAAACTTAGTGAGCTCACTACACGCAGGCACATAGGGTTAATGGAACTGACTGCAACAATGAGAACAACCTCTAATCCTTCTATGGATCTCGGATTCAGAACGGAAACAACTCAGAGAACAGAACAGAAACAGATTTCAGAAACAGACTGACAGAACAGAACAGACAGACAGAACAGATTTCAGAAACTTCACTTCAATTCATACTCTCACAGACTCCAAACAGTACTCAGATGGAACAGAACCGGAACACTGATTCTTATACACTCAGAACTTAAGCACACAAGTCAGATTCTGAAGTTATCTCTATTCCTCAGAGTGAGCTTGCTATTTCTATATGACGCTTGAAGCTACAAACTAATCCTTTATCACAGTGCTCGCTTTCTACGTGCACACCATAACTCGGAGGTTCAAAACTTGTATACTAAACCAGACTACTGACTACTTATACTACAACCATTGTTAATTACAAATACTGCAGCCATACCCAGGTAAACTAGACTCCTACATACATAGCCTGCCATTGCCGCAGCCTTACTTTGCATCTGGCTCAGTATTTCCTCCTATAGCATCATTTCCATAGTGAGCTCACTAAGGCCCAATAGGTGCACACCAATTTACAAGTCTGAGGGTGTATCACCTTGCGACCACAGGTCACTCCATGTCTAGCCCTTCATGCTACATGTATAATCTTCTAGATTAGTGTCAAGCACACAGTGAGCTCACTAATTCTGCATGGCAATGGATATCCTTGTCAACCAATTACTCGGTTTACCAGCACTCAGCTGAAGCTCCTATCCAAACCACGTGCTAGCCGTATCATTTTATCTTATCTCTCGCATGAGGTTTGGTCTGGCCCTCTCAGGTATGGTACGTCACTTTTAATTTAGCGAGTGCACTGATCTTTTCAATTACGATCTTCTTTATTCTCTGCTTAAGGAAGTGAGCTCACTCAGTAAGCACGACTACCCACTGCCAAACAGTGCTTTGTGAACTTTCTGTCAAGCATGCCTGTCAAGTACCTGCTGTAACTAAGCTCTGGTTTATGTCTGTCATGTCAGGTGTCACTGGTGCATACAATTATGATGCCCTTGCATACTGGTTATGTATGCTCACTTATTCTTTAAGTATGCTTGCTCCCCTATACTGCATTACAAGTTATATTTAGAATAAATCGCAAAATTACACGGCTGGTACGTTTGCAGTCGCAACACCGGGTATCTGTCGCTCATTCTCAATCTGTAGGTTTTTGGGTTAATCCTTTTTAGTACTTTGAAAGGCCCAATCCACCTCTGTGTTAGCTTAGAGCCTTTTCCTTTGCTCTCTTTCCAGGCTAACATATGGGGATTCACTAGGACCCAAGCTCTGGGTTTTAATTCTGAGAAGGGTTTTCTTCTGGCATTGTAGTATTTTGCTTGCGATTCTTGTGCTTTAGCTATGGATAATCTTGCTGCCTCTCAGTGAACATTTACATCTTGAATAAATCTTGTTGCTTCCTGAGTCAATTTTCGAGTCAATGGTCCAGATAGTGAGATTCTTGTCAGGTGTTCTAGCGGGGATGTTGGCTGGAATCCTAACAGCAGTTTGAAGGGTGAAGAACTGGTGGATGGATTTACATGAGAATTATAGGCAAATTTGAGTAAATTGACCCATTCCACCCATTGCTTGCAGTCCTCTGAGACATAAGCTCTTAGCATCGTTTCCAAAAACTGATTGACTATCTCTGTTTGTCCATCATGTTGAGGGTGATGGGATGACGAGAGAGCCATTCTGGTTTTGAGTAATTTAGAGATGCCCTTCCAGAAGTCTGATGTCCAACGGGGGTCTCTGTCGGCTATAATGCTAGATGGAAGCCCAAATTTGAATACTATATGTTTACAAAATAGTTGCCCAAATTCTTTGGCATTTAATCCTGTAGTAGTAGGAATGAAATGCGTATGTTTAGTTAGCCTGTTGACTGTTACAAAGATAGCATTGAATCCCTCTGACCATGGGAGATCCATAATAAAATCCATGGACACCGATTCGTATGGTCTTGTAGGGATCGGGTTTGGGATTAGAAATCCAAACTGAGAGAAATTAGGGTATTTGGTTTTTTGACAGATGTTGCATGTTTTGCAGAATCTTTTGATGTCTGTCTTCATCCTTTTCCAGTAGAATTTGGAGGTTAATTTAATCCATAACTGCTCGGCACTCATATGCGCAGTTTCTAGTGGTGACTCGTGTGCTTCCATGATCAGTTCATGCTGTAAGGATTTTGGGACACATAGTCGAGGGAGGGAGTCAGCATTGAGGAAAAATAGTAGTCCCTTATTGTCTTTTAGAAACCTTCTCCCTAATGATCTCGAATCTTTGGCTTTTGAAGCTTCTTTGTAAGGAGTTTTGAATTGGATGTCCACTTTGTAGCCTTTTATGAATGCCTGATTAAGAGTGTCATTCATTGTGATGTGTAAGGTGGGAAGCGACGGATTAAGTGACTCCCAAAGTAAGGCTGATGTTTCCTTGATCTCGGGCGATTTGTGATGATCGGTAGGGCTACACTTGTGATCCGTTCCTTCTTCTACTGGTACCCCCCTACGTCAGGATTGCTTCCTTGTTTCGTTGTTCTTTGTCTGATTGCTAATGCTTCTATGACTGAATGTAGGATTTCAATCTTTTCAGCTGGAGTATTTCTCAGGGTAGCTTCCTGTGCCTCGATGAGATTGTTACTGGGGTGCAAGCTTTTCCCTTCTGGTTCCTCAGGTGATATGTGTTCTGGTGGTTCTCAATACAGTCTCAATAGAGGGTCCACATTTGAATGCTTGTGTCCTGGGTGATGTACTATTTCTAGGTTCGGAGAAAACACTGAAAAGACTGTTCTCCAGGCTGCTAGATGCCGATTAGCATTCTCGTAGGTCTTGGCCCATTGTAGAGCTGCATGATTGGTTACCAATGCTACTTTCTCGCCTTCTACAAATGGTTGGAATCTTATAAGTCCCTCTTTTGCCACTAGTGCTTCCCTTTCTGTAGCCGAATACCTTGTTTCTGCACTCTTAAACTTTCTTGAATAGTAACAAATGACTCTTTCTACCCATACAACGGTCTCATCTAGCGTTGACGCCCAATTCTGCTTGTAGATGTAGTGCTCCTTTCGAGTTGATAGCTTATTGTACAACCTTGGAACATCTGTCTTTTGTTCCCAGGCTTTTCTAAGAGTTTCATAAGCTCGTGTGCCTCTTAGGTCTCTTGCTTTGATTTGTTGAATTTGTTGTAAGGTGCAACCACAAGCAATGTCTGAAGCATCCATGTAGAGTCTATAAGGCAAACCTTCAATTGGGTGACCTAACACTGGTGCTTGCTGAAGTGCTTCTTTCCTGGATATCCAGGCTCATTGTTCAATGTCTGTCCATTCCCAAGGCTTCCCCTTTTTTAGACGTTTGAATAGGGGTGCCATTCTGTCTGTGAAGTATGGAATAAATCCTTGGAAATACACCAACATTCCCAGAAAAGTTTGCAATTCAGATACTTTATTGGGCGGCATGAGTTCACTAATTGCTTTCACCTTTTCTTTGTGAGTGGAAAGTCCTAAACGGGATACTTTGTGACCCAACAGCAGGATAGATGAATAAAAGAAGTGGCACTTAGTTGGAGATAAAGTAATTCCACTCTTTTCCACTGCTGAGAGGACCTTGTCTAAGTGCGTGATGTGTTCTTCAAAGCTTTTTGAGTATACCACAATATCATCGATATACACCAGGGTGAATATCCATAGGTAAGGGGCTAAAATACCTTGCATAACTCTCTGAAAAACTGAAGGTCCATTTCTCAACCCAAAGGGCATGTGGCAAAACTGATAAAGACCTCGGTGGGATCTAAACACTGTTTTTTCTATATCCTCTTCATGAAGCTTAAGCTGCATGAATCCTGCAAGTGCATCGAGGCTCAAAAGTACTTGAGATCCTGACAGGGCAGCTAAGATTTCCATTTGTCTCAGGATAGGAAATTCATCAGGAATCGTTGCTGTGTATAATTTCCGATAGTCTACGCAAAACCTTGGCTTGCCATTGCAATAGGCTATGACTATCAGAGCCCCCCAGGGGCTTTTAGAAGATTCTATTATGCCCTTCTCGAACCAAGAATCAATTTGTTTGTCTATAATCTCTCTCTTGGCTGGGGAACTAGCGTACATGGGCAAGCTGATCAGCAGAGTCCCTTCCTTTGTGGGAATTCTGACCTCAGCGGGGTAGTTGCCTAGTTTTCCATCAAACCCAAAAGCTCTGATGTGACTCTTCAGCATTCAAGACATGATCTCTTCAAGTCCTTTGGGGAGATCCCCAATGTCGAGGAGGTTCTTAATATCCTCCGCCGAGTGACCTTCTTCCTCTGGCATTGCTGCCATTTTCAGGCTGTATTCATCCTCATTGACATTGGAATCCTTCACTTCTGCATCTAGAGCTTCATCCTTCCCTTCCTGGTTCAAGACGTTTCATATTAAGAGTGCCATCTTCGCCATGCACTTGCGATGTCGTGCACTGTCAGGCATGTCCAAGTATTTGTCAGCTCTCCTGACTATTCCTAACGTTTCTCCTTTATGAATCATCCTGGGAAAAGGAGAAGTATTCACCACCAGAATGATTGCTGATGAGGAGTCAACAATAACATTCGGCACCACCAGGAAGGCCACCCCCGAGCTTTCCACCAGGCTTCGTTCTACCAGCCAAGTTCCATTCTTATCAAAGGGCCCAGTAATTGGGACGTTGCAAGAGCTGTGTGGCTTGATTTGTAAGTCACATGCTGCTCATATTGTGTGTTCTGCTAACTTGTTCTTCTTCTTGAGCCGGGCCTTCAGATTTTTCTTCCTCCAATGATTCTTGGCCTTTACAAAACTTAATAGAGCCTGAGTACTGGCACATAGTCATTTGAATTCCTCTGTCTTGTCTACTGGTATCATTTGGACTGCCAAAGATGGGTTATTCTGGTAAAGGATGGTACAGCCCTTCTCCATGCTCCTATGGACGGTGAGTTCATAGTTTAACTGGTAATCCTCACCCAGTAGTATGGGAACTGACATGTTGGGCACCAGGTATGCCTCCACCTCCTTTTCTATGAATTCTCCTCGGTTTATTCAGGTGATGATAGGCATAGAGACACAGCCTTCTAATTCAGCTCCTTTATTGGTTAGTTGCCATAACTTTAGTTTGGATCCTGTATGTACCAACAGCGCATTCTTTAGAGACTGGTAATATTCCTCTGAAATCAAAGAAATATCTGCTCTCAAATCATGCCTCAAGACTACTTGATCATTTTCTTGATCGCCCACCCATCCTTCAATAGCTAGAACGGATATTCCAGCAGCTGAATGGCCTTTGGCTGCCTTTCTCTTGGGTCGCAGTTTCCTCAGTTTGATTAGTGAAGGGTAAGTTTGTGTTTTGCATGTGTATTGCGTTCGTTCTGACTTGACTTCCTCCTCGTGTTTGTTTTTCGTAGCTGCTGTTGCTCTATTAGGGTCGAGCACAGAGTCACAAGTGAGTGAGTCTTCTATGTTCGTATTTTGTGTTACTTCCATGAAGGTCTTTAGGGTATAAGCAGACTTACTCTCTGTGATCGGGCTCCCGTTGGAGATCCGATCACTGCAAGACACTGACTGAAAATCCCCTTCTGTGCTTGCTTCTGCTTCTTCATTTGCAGGAATGGGAACTGCCGCCTCCAAGGAGAGAACATTATATGTGGCATGATAGGCTTCATTAGGGCTAACTTCATCATCCATCTCCAGTCTAGTGAGTAAGGCACTTTTTTGTTTCAACTTTTCCAAATACTTATCCCAATACAGGCACTCCTGATCCCAGTGTCTAGGGCTACTGCACACCTTGCAGGGTGAAGGAGGTAATTTACCTAGCCAGGTTTCCCTGTCACTTATGGGGAAAAAGTACTTCTTTGGAGGAGGTCGCTGACACTTTTTAAGGACTTGATAGGCAGATTTAAGCACTTCCTTGTTTGGGTCCCTGCGGTCCTCCATTTTGGGAAGAAGGTCGAGAAGATCAGTCTCTTCATTCGCTTTGCCTGATCCTTCCTCCAAACCCTGGACCAAATTAGCCATTCATCCAGGCTGAAATTGAGTATGTCTTGGGGGCTCGATTCCAATGTTCCTCAAAGCCATGATCAGTTCACCAGTATTTATATGTCCTCCTGAGTTGTCAGTCCTAGACACAGCTATCAGAGCTTTGCTATGCTTGATAACTCGAGCTAGTAATTGTCGAGTATTGATGATCATTGCCATATTAAGTATTGGTCACCACGAGATGGGTGCTTTATGCATGATAATATTTACTTCCATGAGGCCGCCGTCTTCTACTTGAGTAAGCATCCTAGTATACATGATTCTCTGAGTGACGAATCCTTGGGGAGATTCAGTGTTGTGACCTCTTTGTCAGAACTGCTGCACTTCAAACGCATCATTCATCAATACCTGCCATTGATCTCTGAGGAAATCTTCCTTGATAACCATCAAGAAATTGATCACATCTTCTCTCATATATTCTTGATTGGCAATAGCCAGCATTGAGAACCAAGTGTAGATGTCTGATTCTTCTTTGAGCCCTTTCCAAAGCCACTGTCCTAAATATTGCAGCATTCTCCCTCCTAAGCTGGCTAAATACATAACCTTCCAAAAATAAGGAATGGCTATATATGGATTACCATCCCATGTGGGCAATTGGTCAGGCTTCAATTTGCCCTTAATGATGGGGGCGGCTGGATCGACAGGATTGCGGTTAGTGTTGCTGGCAGGACCAGGCAGGCCGCCGTCTCCATGTCTTCCTTGCGGTCCCACTCTGCCTTGCTCTCTGTGTTCTCCTCTTTCGCCTCGCTCCCTGGGATGAGGGGCTTCTCTTCACCCTCTTCAATTCCAATTGCTCCGATCATCAGACAAATCTCCTGAAGATGAAGGATCTGGAGGGTTCGAAGGATTAGCCGGAGGAGGAGACACAGGCAGAGTATTAGTGGGGGGTTGCCTTGGTTCTCTTCTCCATGGTGGATCCAGGGTACTGCTCAAATCAGATGGCGAGGGGAAAGATGGATCGGAGGGTGGTCTCGATCCTCCCCTAGCCTTGCACCCTTCTGGGTTGAGTGGATTCGGATACAGGGCTCTGTGAAAGGATGGGGATGGGACGCTAGCCGCTCCTACCGACAGATTGGTGAGAATTAGCCGCCGAGTATCGCTGGGCCTCCTCTGAGAGTAATCGGATCTGATAGGTGGACTTGTCGCTTGTCTTGAAGGACCACAGGCTTCACTGCTAGTCTGCCTGACACTGTAGGGGGGAGGAGGAGTCCCAGCTAGGCTCCCTCAGGACTGTATAGTTCGTAGCAAGGGTAACAATGTGGGACTCATGGAAGATGAAGATATCTTGATAGTTTCTAACAGCACTGATCTTCACTCCTCCCTTGGGCTTGACCATTGTCAGGAAGGATTCCTTTCCATACTAGAAGATGCTTGTCTCAGGGAAGGTTGCCTACTGTTAGGGTGTGATCTTTCATCTTGGATAGTACTTCTTCTTGCTGACTGTGGTTCGACACTGGGTGAGTTGGTTCTCCTTCTATGAGAATCTGACCATCTCTTGGGAGAACTTTCCCTGCTTGATGCATACATTGATTCCCCAGGGTTCAGTCCCTCATGGCTCCTCATGGCTCATTCTCTGATCTTTTCCTCAGCTAGGATCTGAAGCACTGTTTCTTCTTCTCACTGCAACTCTCGAGACTTATCCAAGGATTCCTTGGTCGAGGATGATTGTTCTCTTCCTTGTTCCGGGATAGTGGGTCCCATATTTCTTCACATATGATCCATCTGTAGTTTCAATGCCCCACTAATGCTCAAGATGGGGATCAACAGCTGATTTCCCGATCTCTCTAGCTGGAAATTTTCGAAGGAAAATCAGTACAGGATATCTGGACCCATGGAGATTCCTCTGCAAAATGAAACTGGACTGGCATGTCCTTGCAAGGATGGTGTCGACAGTGAGGTAGCTCTGAGAAGAGTAGAGACTGAGAGTTCTGGAGAGTCTTCCAGGGTTGTTCATAGACCTGATATTGCAATTGGGTTTCTTCGCTCTACGAGGGGTGGCGTCATGAGGTCCTCTATTCTGATGCCCTTGGGTGATCCAAATTCATGCTTGTCCTTCAGGCTGCCATACCAAGGTACCAGAAATTCCCATCTCCTTTCCCCTTCATTGAACACAGCCCTTGCTTCTTCTGATAGTTCATTTCTATGTGAGGGGATGGAATGAAGGCCAGAGATCAGTCTCTGTTCTGAGTCTGTTTCGGTTTCAATTTCCTGGTACAGTTCTGGAGCTGTAGAGGCTGGGGAGAGCGGGCAAGAATGAGTGTCGTACTCAGCCGAATATTTCTGTAGAAATTGATGTCCTCTTCTTAATCGCCCCGCCATGCCACATTCAACAGTTTAACATTGTTTATACCCTTGAGGATGTTGATGAACATGTTGCTGGGATCTACTTGGAACCAATCCGTTTGAGATGGTATCAACGTTGCTGCTACCATCAAGGCTGCCTGTAATTTGTTTATGATTGCTTGTATTGTTTCCAACATTTGAGGTTGGAGGGTGTACCTAGGGTGATTAGAAAATCGGTTGTATTTGTAAGACACTACATCTGGGGCTTGCAACTCATATTCTCCATAGTATTTCACTCGGTATTCCGTTGATTTGGAGTCGGTGTTCACATTCATTGAAGGACTTTCTTCTTGAAGGCTTGCAGTGTATTCCTCCCACAATTCTTCCATGGCTGATTTTCCTTCTTCTTCCCACCTGGCATTGTCCTCTGCTATGGGAGATTTGGGGGGAAGGTCGTCTGATCACATGAGGGAGAAAATTTGGGATAATCTGGTGTTTTTCATTTTATGAGGTTGTCCAACTATTGACTTCACAGTTCCCAATGTGTCCACCAATGTGAGGCCTAATTTGTAAGTAAGCGCCTTGAGTTCAATTGGCTACTAGTGAAGGTCTGTAGAGGTATAGACGAGGAATGTTCAATGGTGTGAATATGAGAGAGTAACTACAGAGTAGCTTGTGAATGAGCTCAATTGTAGAATCAAGTTCAGTACTTGTTAATGTAATTTCTAACTTATTCCCAACCTGTTGTGTCTTCTCTGGCCTGACACAGGTCCACTTATTGAGAATTCACACTGGGGGAAAAAGGTAAGAAAGAAGTTATCATTCTTTGGCTATCTATCTACTTATATACTACAAGGATGAGTCATTCAAGGTCATTAAAGAGTCAATTGAAGTCATAGGAGTAAAGATAGTATCTAATTATACTTAGTCCATTGAAGGAATCATCATGACTATGACAGCTTAAAATATCCTTCACATTAGTGGGCAGATTGCATCAGCAGAAAATGCATTACTAGAGCTCAAAAGGATGCTCAAAAGCAGTGATCCATACCTGCAAATTTCTAGCCTTCAGTGCCTCTCACAATTGGCCTTGGACTTCAAATCTTGTGGCAAAGGAGCACAGCAGGACACCGACTTGAAAAGAGCTACAGAGATACTGAAGAATGAACAAGCTGTTTGGCCAAAATTTCTCTATCATTACCTAGTTGTATCATTCACCAATGACTCAATTCAGCGGGTCAGCCTGTCATGCCTGATGTGCCTGGCTAAATCTGGTTTGCAGTTTTTTTCTATGTTTGGTGCCACCGTGATATGATGATTTCTGACAGCTACAATGAAAGAGACTTTCATGAAATGGGTCGACTGTGATGATGAGTGGGATAAAACTTGTACAATTCTGCCTTCTGATGAAATACCCACTATTACTGCTAACATCAATGGCAGATGCACATCGGACTATGTTAGTTAAGAAACTCTTAGAATATCTAGACCAACCTCAGACCAGATTTCACACCGCTTTGACTCTCAGAAATATGTCTCAAGAAGTGATTGAAAACCGGGAGTCAACTCAGGGTAAGTATCATTTGACTCCAAGTACTACTGTTGTTATCTAAAAAGATGGCACACCCATTCATCAGTTATTTTGGACACTCAGAAGCATGCTCTTTTTGATAGTCTCATGTTGAGGATTCAGACCAGAAATTCTACTGCAAAAGGAACA
The DNA here is from genome assembly GCA_030435615.1 of Armillaria luteobubalina. Lineage (NCBI taxonomy): Eukaryota > Fungi > Basidiomycota > Agaricomycetes > Agaricales > Physalacriaceae > Armillaria > Armillaria luteobubalina. Next base: position 70,471 of record JAUEPU010000188.1, read on the forward strand.
TATATGTGATGTCTTAGCAAGTATATTGATGAAGGCAGGATTCCTTTTCATAGTAAAACTGTACTTTCAGTGCTGACAGCAGCTTACTAGATCAAGGATTTTGCCAAATTGCTCTGCAAACAACAGACTTGATAGCAACATTGATTGCTAAGGTCTTTAGCATTGAACTTCATTGCTCCATGACTAATAAAACAGTCATAATGGAAGCATTCTTGATTATTGTACAACATAAACTCGAACGTGCTGAAGTCGTGGATGTGTCACACTCCTCACCAAGTAGGAAGCCAGTTTTAGGTGCTTGTCAGGCTCTCAGTGGAGTCACCAGTGAAACAACTAACAGGGAAATTATTCAACTGATCCTTGAGGCCATATGTGTCGACTATTGGCTCAACAAGCATGATGGTGCCATGCTTCTTCTCGCAATTCTTTCCAAAGGTAGGATCTCCAATTCTCTTTGAATATTCAATGCCATACATATACTTGACAGATTCTTCATTACCTCTCATGCTGGATAGGACAGGAGGTTATTTCAAGGCCAACTTGAAGGAATTTTCAGATTTCTGCCTTGCTGAAGACATGAAATCCAAGTCAATACCAGAGCTGATGATTTCCAAGATGGTTCAATTAGCTCAGTTGACACTAGTCCATCAGAATGGGAAACAAATCAACTTAGGTCAGACATTGTATCAGGTTCAAACTTTTCTTAGTGTCTTTCCTCTCTATGGTGAGCATGAAGGATTATAGATGAGTTCGAGAACTTCAGATAACCTATCCTTAGATAAATTGCATCCATTCATCTATGCCAATCAAGATGCCATCAGTACGATTCCCACAGCTATGATGCACTGCATATCTTGAGTAAAGGCAGTCCAGTTTCTCAAGTCACTTGTCGATCATAGTGAGTTGTTCACTCAGTCTCCTTATAATTCTAGTCAACTGAGTATGCATTGTAGCTTCAAAAGATAACAATTTGTTTATGCCTCTTTTAACCAAAATCGCAAAGCTCAGTAGAAAGATAATGAAGAACGACAAAGGAATAGCCTTATTCATTGTGTTTTGAAAGGATGGTGCTAGGAACTTGAACAATGAGGGTGCAAGACCACTGGCAGGAGTTCAAGATGCATTAAGTGTGCTTCTACCTCATCATGGTATGTGGGTTAAATCCTCCTTTGACAGTACTTGCTAAATAATGATCAGAGGATCTCGTGAAATACATCCTGAAACCAAAAAACTTTGAGATAATAAGCAAGACCATTGATATTCAGCATATTGTACATACTCACCAGGGTGACCAAATTGAGGTGGAGATTGCTAGGGTCAAGTGCTTGCATGTACTCATTGACTATTGTGAGTAATATACCACCAGGTTTTATTCACTTTTTCATTCCAGGATTACACCAGCTGATGCCCTTGAGTTGATGAAGAGTCATCTGATATGACCATTACTACATGCACGTCAGGCCTTCAACAAAGAGTTAGGGACCAGCCAGTGGCTCAAGACACAGCCAGGATATGGTGAACTGCTGAAGGAGACATTGGAGAGATTTATGCTTTGCGGTTTGTCTGGAGCTCTCTACCATTGAGCTTCCACTAATTATTGTACAGTTGATCAAGAGCACTTGGAATCTCTCAATAAGGATGTTCAGGAGATGTTGGAACAGTTCCATCAGCCACCATATCAGTCAGCTGATCAAGTGGAGACTGAGTAGGGGCTGTAGCCACTTGGTAGCCACTGTGCGAGAGGTGGTGAATCATGCGACATTTGTATTAGCAGCAATAGAGAGAATGTAAGAGTAATTAGGAAATCTTAGTATATTGTGGTATGACTATGAGGCATTTATACCTTTACAATTATTCTAGTAAGTTCTAGCAGTGTCCTAATACTGTAGCTGAGTAAGTCTAGTAGAATCTTCGAGTATCGACATGACTTGTGAACGGGTAAGATCCATGTACTGACCAATGTCAGCTTGCTCTGCTAACACTCCCCCTCAAGCCAAAATCATCCCGAGTTTCTGAACAAGTGGCTGGAACTTGAACGAAGCCAGCGCCTTCATGAGAATGTTGGCTGTCATCTCGTTTGTGGGGCAGTAGATGACATCAAATATTCCGGCCTGTATTTTGTCATGGATAAAATGATATCAGATGTTGATGTGCTTGGTCCATGCATGGTATTGACCAAGGTCTGCATGTGTGAGGGAAATCGCTGATTGATTGTCATTGTAAATCGTTAAGGGGAATGTGATTGGACCAAATAGTTCTGAGATCAAGGTATGAAACCAAAGTGCCTCTTTTGCTGTAGAGGTCATCACAATATATTTGGCTTCAGTTGTAGATAAGGCAACAATTTCTTGCTGCTTCAAGGACCATGATATGGCAGCACTGTTGATGAGCCTTGAGGCTCTGTGTGCTCTGAAATCATGGACACACATAATAATTTATCGATGTTCTCCCATGCATGGCCTTTCAGTAAACCAATTGTTGCAAGGCCAGTGCAGGTCAAACCATAGCAAACTACTCAATACACATGGCTATGTGAACCTATGACACACTCTGCGAACCAATAATTAAATAAACATATCTGGTTCAAACAGATATCAGCCCGATCCTTCCAGGTGGCTGAGCTGTAGGTCCATAATGGTATTACAAGTCTAGACCAATCATGTGATATCAACCATATGATCATATGGTATGCCTGCGCGAAGGTGGTGTGTGGCTAGGGCCTTGTAATGGTTACTGGTTGAAAGCATATGGGCACATTCCAATAAACATTTTGGCTTTGTGAAGTCACATTCCTGATGACCGCGCAACCAATAATGCTGAGTAAAGGGCCACTTGCCGCTATGACTCATTAATGAAGGAACTGTTAATATAACACACCACTCAGTAAGACTGTAGATAGCAGGATAATATTGTTACAAAGTGTTTGTGAAGCTCACTAATAAATCACTGTGGTTACCAAGGCTGACAGTAGTAGCTTACAAACTGGTACAAGAAAATTAGTATAAAAACCAGAGTGTATTAGCTAGAACAATAGAATACGCTCAGGAATTACTCCCCCACACAATAGTCCCTAAGCCTTCGAAGCTAACAAGCTTAGAAGACTCCTTTACAATGTCCACATCAATACACTAGTGTTTTAAAATGCTCTTCGTGGACCATAAAACATTTGTGCACTGTATTGAATTGTTGCTTCATTAACACTCAGCTTTCATCCTTAAACCAAGAAGGCAATAGTTCACCTTTGTTGGCATTCTTGCACCTCTTTCCCATTCACCAGAAGACTTCAAAGGGTAATCCATAGATAGGATTATTGCACTTTAGTTTCTAACACCAACAGAATATACTTTCACGAAGCAAAATTATATAATAACTCATAGTTCTTGTATAGGAACTAATGACTGGAACCATAAACAGGATTCTGATATCTCATACCCACTCAGTATACACCCAAGCTTGCGATTCACTTCTCTTTTTGAAGTGCTTTGTGCATAGACCTTGCTCTGTGAAGCTATAATTCACAGCATAACACTCAGTAGCCTTGAATAAGCTACAATCTTAGGACCTACAGTCACTGCACGGAGGTGCCCAACTAGACTTGCTAAGAACCTGCCTTCAGATTCTGTGAAGGATTATACTTGCTGTTCAGGTGTTGTGTTTTCTGCCTGCAGGAGTCTCTAGGTTCATCACCATTCAAGATAAATGCATAGCCTGACACAGCTTTTCTTGTTTCAAGTGACATCCCATCAGCATCAGCAAAGATATCAAGACCTAGGGTCTCATCTGATGCACTGTAAGTTAGGCTCAGGGTCTGAGTACCCTTCAGGTATTGGAGTACATGTTTTGCTGCAATCCAGTGTGGATGGCCAAGGTTATTGACAAAGCATGAGAGGACACAGACTGCAAATGCTAAGTCTGGACATGTGGCTGTGGAAAGCCAAACTAATCCACCAATAAGTTCTCGGTATGGGACATCATGCATGTCAGCAATGGCTTCATAATCTGATGGGGCAGGACATTGGTCATGTGAGAGCTGAATAGATGGATCAAGGGGAATGGAGACGGCTTTACAGTCCATCATATGGAATTTTCGTAGAAGGGAATCAATGTAGGTGGTCTGGGAAAGCATCAGAGTGCACTTCTTCCTGTCTTGTGTGACTTCCATGCCTAGGAGCCAACTAATAGGTCCCAGCATTGTGATCTTGAAGATGTGACCAATTTCCTCTTGTATCTCATCAATCAATGTGGGTGAGTTTCCGGTAATGGTGCTGTCATCTATATGGATAGCAATGAATATGAAATCATTTCCTCGGACAAGATGATAGACTGCATGATCTGATTTGAGAGGGTAGATGCCAAGCATGGCAAGAGCTGATGTTAGCTTCTCGTACCACTTATGGCTTGACTGTTTGAGTCCATATATTGTGCATCAGAGGCAAATGACATCATTTGAATTTCTGTTAGTGTAATGAGGTGGTTGTTCCATGAAAATTTCTTCATCAGCTGAGAACTTGCCATTGAGAAAGGCTGCTGAGTAATCAAACACTTTGATGTCCCAATCAAAACATGCAGCAAGGGAGAGAATGGTGCAGAGTGATGATAGTTTTGCTGTAGGTGAAAATGTCTTAAAGTAATCCACTCCTTGGACTTGAGTGAATCCTCATGCAACAAGACGTGCCTTGTATTTGTTGATCTCCTCATTAGCCTTGCACTTGATCTGCAGTGCCCATTTTGATCCAACAATATTCTGTCTGATTGGTCTGGGCATGGGTCCATCACCAAATGTGCTGTCCTCTTCATCGCTTCCATCTCAATGTCCATGGCCTGCTTGAACAAAGGCCAATCTTCCCTTTCCATTGCCTCTTCAACACTTGGTTCATCTGACAGATCTCCTGCAGCCAAATATGCATACTCGCTAATGTCTGAGTCAGCAGCTGACTCAGGTAGGACAAGATTGGCAGCTTGACATGTTCGAGTGCCTACAATGATGTTCTTTACATCAATTTTGCTTGAAATGTCTTGTGGTGCAGTCAGTAAAACTGACTTTGATGTCAGACTCAATGGAGGGGTGTCTGGTGGTGTAGTGAGTGGGGAACCTGGTAGAGAGAGTGGTGCTGGTTTGGATAATGCAGATGTGTGCTGGATGTTTTCAGTCTTATTTTTGTCACTGACTTCTGCATTCTCCCCCTCATTCAGTACTCTGTGGATTCCTCCTTTGCTTCAGCACATTTTGGGGAATTTAACACTCTGTTCAATGTGTATGGTGCAATTATTTGGGTAATAAATTTGGTGTCCATTGCTTTCTTGGTCAAAACTAAGCCACTGACCCTTGCGAGCATGTCTGTCAAGCTTTGAACTGTCCTCAACATGTACCCAGACTTTGCAGCCCCATTCTTGGAGATGCCATAAGTCAGGCTTTGACCCGTAGAACACCTCATATGGTGTATGGCCACCAATAGCCTTCGATGACATCTGATTCTTCAGCCAAATTGCATGCTTCAGTGCCTCGCCCCACAAGTTCTTCAGCAATTCTGTGGCATGGAGCATTGCTTGGATCTTCTCTAGGAGTGTGCAATTGAGTCTCTCGGCAACTCCGTTATGTTCAGGGGTGTCATGGACTGTGAAGTGATGCTGAATTCCTTTCTCAGCTAGGTAGTCATCAAAATTGTAGCTCTTGTACTCCCCTCCTCCATCCGATGATGAGCCTCTAGGCTCTGTATGCTCAGAATTTGCAATTTTTGTCATTTCTAAGTGACAATGACTTAGCACCGGTTATAACGATAACACCGGTGTGCATGCACTAGTATAGGACCTCTTTGACACTTCAATGGCCAGTTATAACGAAGAATACCCATCCCAACTTGTTTCGCGACCTAACTCGTATGCCATCACGAATAGGCACAGTATTGATCAATCAGGCAAACCCCGGTGATAAGCAAACTACGCATCACTGATGCACCAGGACCGCATCACCAGCATATCATGGCATAACGGACCGGTGTTGATCCTTTCATTACACGAGGTCATACTGCCAACAATTGCCCTACTGCGATAATCATCGAGTTCTTGTCATCTAAACGACCAATGTTGATAATATCGCCATGCCCAGCTCACTAGAAGGTGTTATTCCTTTCGTTCACCTCAGTGATTCCACCATACCCTCACAGTCCATAGTTAAAACAGCACCCCAATGACCCCGCTGTGACAACCCATGATATAGCGAATTTATCTGTCTTCAGTAACGCTAAGGATTAGCTGTTACAAGTGACTACGGTGATGCATATGGATGTTTGACTCATTACAAAGCTGCAGCCTTACAGCTTTACTAAGTCTTTCTATTAATAAATATCTCTGGTAGTATAAAATCCATAGAAAATCATAGAAGTAAAGAGAGACCTATCTACCTGCTACTTTGCTATTAGCACTCACTATACTGCTCACAACCAGCTATATTCTCATTGCTACACTCTTGCTATGCTCATTAGCACCGGTTTAACAACCATATTTCTCGCATAGCGCAGTACATGAACAATAACATTTGTTTGCATCCCATACACTTGCTATAAGCAATGGACTGGTTTCACACTGTCTTTAGCTTCACACCTCCCTTGTTCTCTTTGAGAAACATGTTCTACACCGTGATCAACTGGCATTAGCATTATCTTTGGTTGCTCGTCGCACCTTTGATTGCACCCCATCATTATTGGTTTAAATACATGCATCTAGCGCATAACACCATATGCTCACATTGTACAGCGCCTCTTTTTGTTTTATAGGATTGGATCGTCTTCATCTTCATACCATAGGAGTTTTATTCAGCTTTACTTTCAACATCGTTCATCGCAGCCCATTTGGGTAGTCTCTGGTAGACTTATAGAAATCAACATCGTCACATAGGATCGTATTGGACTCAACACTGGTTTACACCGTCATAGGATAGGATTGGATAGGATTGGATAGGATAGGTTTGCACACATAGGATTGACATTGACATAGGATAGGATCATCTCTGAGTAGACTCAGCTTTCAACATTGATTTCAGTATATTTTGTCTCGTATAGGACCAGCACTCATCATCGCCATGCCCCACCGGACATAAACTCATTTTCACACTCTTGCCACCATTAACTGACATTATTAGGATCGCCCCCTTCAGTATTTCGACACTACACTGGTTATAAACCGTCTACTGCACACATAGCTTCATTATTGCTGTTATTTTCATAGGACCTTCATCTAGAGACCTCGTCTAGTCATTTCTCCTTCTTTTACACCGGACCTGTGGTATTCACATCATACCCTCTTCCATTCTATCTCGTTATCAAGATTATCACCAGCCTACAGCCAAAACCTTTTAGTACTCAATCGCTTGAGTGCTACTTGCTTGACTGAAAAGTCGCAGTATAAACTCATGTCTAGAGGAAGTGATTAGGTTGCATGGAGGTGCCTCAAACAACTTGCACAACACAGTACCTTTATAACTGGTCTGCACCGTCATTAACCATTACTCTTCGAGTTTTTGGTGTGCCATTGCCATGGAAGTTTAGGCTCATCACCGAATGCAATATTTTGATCTTGATAGCATGTAACTTGTCCCATCTCGCCTCAAGATCCTTGAATGACTGCAACATCTCATCTTTGGAGTGAAGTAGCATGGCTACAGAGTAGTGTGATGCATCATCTGTGAAGGTAATGTAGTATTTCTTGTGCTGGGGTGTCTCAATAGTTGTGGGTCCCCATACATCACTGTGAACTTGATCACCTACTCCCCCTGATGTGTCATTCTCCTTCAACTTGGAGACTGCTTTCCTAGTCATTCTACCATGCAGACATGACAGGCATTGATCCTTCGAGGTAGGGCTTCCTTCATCAAGCTCTAGACCATCAACTAATTGATCCTTGACTAGCTTCTTTGCTGCGTCGACTGGAAGATGACCCATCAGATGATGAAGCTCATCAGGTGTCACAATACGAGGTCCATCATTGACATGATAGGCTTCTGAATGGGGAACTGGTATGCAGAGTCTGTATAGTCCATTGACATGGGGTATTGATCCAATTTTATGATGCTTCTTATCGAAGATGCGGCACTCCTCCTCCTTGAAATCAAGGGAATAACCTGCCTGCATGATGTGACCAACAGAAAGGAGTGTAACTCCAAGATTTGGTGCATGGAGTACATCCTTAACAAGGACTTTCGTTGTCTGGTCTTTCCCATCAGGAATTGTGATACACATGTCACCTTTCCCAAGTGCTTCGAACTTCTTCTTGTCTGCTGCCATTATTCCTCGAGGCTTGATAGCCATATAATTCATCAATCAGTGACATGATGGAGTCATATGCTGTGTAGCGCCGGAGTCAAAGATATCAGCTTCATACTCACGCTCTGAGTCAGCAACAGCTGCGGCGAGATTTCCAGAAGTAAGCGAGGTTATTTCTCCAATGAGTTCTGGTGTGCTGATGCCTAATTCATCAGCTTCATCTTCACTATCGCTGACTTCCTGGAGTGCTGGCAGATCCGAGAAGTCGTCCTCGTCTTCTTCTTCCTCTGCAAACCATGCAGCATCAAACTCTTTGGCTTCCTTTGCCAAGTTTGCTTGTCCATGGCCCTTCCTTGGGCCTTGGCCTTCTTTTCCTCCTCCCTTTGCCCAACAATCTCTCACCATGTCCTTTCTGATGGCAGTTGAAACACTCTACCGGTTTCCTTGACTTCTTTCCACTATTCCCACCATAGAATGCAGCTTCCTTCTTGCCCTTTCCTGCTGACCTGACCTTTCGTCGGTCTGCCTCATCACTGATGCCCTGTAGCACCATATCGGGATCGAGAGCCTTGCCAAGGAGTGTCGATGTGCCTGTAAGCACAGAGAGATATGTTTCAAATGAGGTAGGGAGTGATCCTAAGACTATTGCGACAAAGTTATCATCGCCTGGGTCCGCTCCCATCGCAATAAGGTCCTCGTGTATGGACTGTAGCTTTGTTAGGTGAGTCTTTACATCACCTCCTTCTGCGCATCGCTCATCCTGGAGCTTTCGGCGCAGGTCAACCGTAACCATCTTCGACTTCTTCTCATACTCTGACTTTACCTTCTCCCACATCGCTTTCACTGTCGCCTCGCCCTTCACCTTCAGGAATAACGAATCCGAAATCACTGAGGCGATCCCCTGCTTGATTACAGCCTGATCAGACTTCCAAATCCGGCGCCGTTTCGCATACTCATTCGATGCCTTGGTCTCATCTGCTGTGGGATTCTTTGGGTCTACCACAGCTGGCGCAGTCGGTTCGTTCACAGTCGTAATGTCTTCGAAATGGTCACTCAGACCTGCAGCATCAATAGCAAATAGGAATCGGTCATGAAAGAAGATCCAATTTGTGCCATCAGCCTTGCATGCAGGGAGCTTTGCGAAGTACTTGCTGAGTTTCGCTGTGGATGAGAAAGTGTTGGTGGACATGGTAGCCTGTTGATAGAGAGTGTATGCGAGGTGAGTGTATTATCGTTGAGATTCAGTTATGGCCGGGGCCCATAACCTATTAGCAGCAATAGAGAGAATGTAAGAGTAATTAGGAAATCTTAGTATATTGCAGTATGACTATGAGGCATTTATACCTTTACAATTATTCTAGTAAGTTCTAGCAGTGTCCTAATACTGTAGCTGAGTAAGTCTAGTAGAATCTTCGAGTATCGACATGACTTGTGAATGGGTAAGATCCGTGTACTGACCAATGTCGGCTTGCTCTGCTAACAGTTTGATCATCAGATTCACAATCTACTGTTTCAAGTTAATACCTTTGAGGGAGAATTTGCAATGGATTAAGTGCCACGTTGCTGTGAAATACTCTTTCATTCGCTAGGAGGAGATCCGCTATCCTCGATAACTGTTATCCTTATCCATCTCTCGGGGTTGATGTAGGTTTCATCGCCGCATCTCGACATATTCAAGGCATTTTTCAGTTCCATTTCATCATCACTACGACACTCTTGACATCGAATAGTATACTAATGATTGATAACAAGTTCCATACTCTATACTCAGTGAAAGCCAGCTGTGGAGCACCTCGAACGGCGATCTAGAGCACTTCACGTCTCTTCACTCCGACACGACATCCAGTTGGTTTTCTTAAAAAGTACTCTTTCACTTCAAGCTATATCCTGAATTAGCGAGACGCAAAAAACAAGATGTCAGCACATACAGTTTCCTTGGGATTCTCCAACACGAAATGGAAGCGTTTCAGAATCGACGCGATGATGATTTGCAGCTCAAGAATAGCAAGATTACGTCCAATACAAGCTCTGTGCCGATATGAGTAGACATATAATAGGACCGAAATCACATACCGAGGCCCAACGGAGAACGGAGTAAACGCCTTCGCCACAGCTGCACTATCACACTCAAACCATCGTTCCGGCCTGAACTCCTCCGGATCGTTCCCCCACACCGTAGGGTCCCGATGGATCGTATAGCAAGGAGAACTGACAACTGTGCCTCCAGGGAAGTATTTTCCAGAAATCATCATACCATCCTTGGTCGCTACACGAGGCAGTCCTATACCCACCGTGCAGTGGAGTCGCAATCCCTCGTTGATGCACGCCTGCAGGTAGGTGAGATTCTTGACTTGTTCAGCTGTTGCGACGTCCGAGTCAAGGGCTTCATCGAGCTCTTTGTGGAGCTTGGCTTGCGTGTCCGGGGCACGGGCTAGGTAGTAGATGATGGCGGAGGAAGAGCTGAGCAAAGTGTTTAGTTGCGTTGCGGCGAAAAGATAGATAGAGACGTACATGGAAGTCGTATCTGAACCCGCAACCAGGAGCGAAAATGATTCCGCAGTGAGCTCATCTCTGCCTATCGAATTACCCTGGAATAAAGTAGGTTAAAACAGCTACCAAGTCGTCGGCATACATGTTACTCACTTGTTCGTCCTTCCCAGCCAGCAGCTTGCCCAGCACATCATTCCTATCTGTAGGTACCTCCATCCTCTTCGAAACAGCAAAGACGACCATTCCGAGTAGGGCGCCAAAATCCTCTTGGCTTTGCTTAAAGAACGGGATGTGCTTGAACATCAGTCTCCACCACTCAGAAACAACTCCTAGCGTCGTCGTAGGAGCGGTCCCACTCAATGTCTCAATAGCCGGGATTTCCCTGGTGGCATACTTCGATCCTGCCTGACCGTACGATCCCATCACGGCGAGCGGATCCTGAGGCACTTGAGCTACATCCTTGCCCGCCTTGACCATTCCGAATGGAGCTCCAAATGCCAAATCACCGATGATATCAAATGTGAGGTAGTTCACCCCTACAGAACATGAAATGAGGAGGTTCAAACCAATAGAAAAGCCCGCTTACACGGTAAGCAATCCAACCAAAGTCGCCCTTCACGACCTATCCAACCTTTACCTTCCTGGCCGGACAGGCCTTCCAGAGCCCCATCATATAGCATATCCCACCGTTTTAATAGCTGACCGACCAAATGATGTACATGAGGCTCGAGCTCCAGTACGCTCTTCGGCGAGAAAATATGCGAGATGTACTTTCGTTTCCGAGTATGGACTTGGCGATCTCGAGTGGTAAATACGTTGTCCGGAGAAGAAGGCGGCTTCTGAACATCATAGTATGACGACTTGAGCGCCCCACTCCCATGACCGTAGATGATGTTCTGTGCATCCGGAAGGGCCACCGATACGTGGTTAGGCGCTATGCGAACGAAGGGACCTTGACAGATATTGATGAGTCATCTGAAGAGTGAATATGTTCGATACCGCACTGACCATATTTCATATGCAAATCGTGAACCACTTCTGAGCGATGTTCATTGTAAGTTACATATGCCAGCCATGCATCGGAGAACTTGGCGATGAAAGGCCCAGGGGATGAACGGAGGCTATGGGAGTCCACAAGGTAGGGCACTAGATAAACCAGAACGACTAGGACAAAAATAGTTGCGATGACCGTCGAAAGGTCCGTGCAGTGAAATGATGCAAGGCTAGTATGGAACATTGTGCTGGTACAGATGAAGCTGTTCAGAGTAGGCGCATTTTATATCATTTAGCGAGAGACATCCTATCACCATATGGTCAGTCACAGTGAGAAAACATCGACCGGGTCACATGCGTATTGGACATACCTTCTTCTCAGTGACAAATCGAGTGCGGCAATAAGGATGTATGTGTGAGACAGATGACGAACTGGTAAAATTTATTCGGATGGCAGGTTTGTTAAGTCCCGTCGCGCGAGGAATTTTCTACGGTGATAGTATTAGACCGTAGGTCCATACGCTACCTTCGCTTTCGGAAATCCAAGAGCAGCTCTACCGGAAAGGTTAGCTCGAAGACGTAAGCAAATTGTGTCGTCGGACCGTTTAATGACAGTGTGGCACTGAGGAGCTGTAGCAGAGCAAGCCTGACAAACTGCACATAACGATGTATGTGTGGAGAGCAGATATGGACAGCCAACACCAAGAAAAGCTATTCAAAAAGAGCAAGGCGCTCTCCCAGACGATCTTTTTGTATGTCCCCGGGAGCTTCGTGATGGCCAACCTTGCTGCCTGTATTCTCCAAAGAGATGGGGGGTGTCAGGAAGAAGAGAGATTTAGATCATTCTGTGGTGTGAATACTCTGGTTGAAAAGTAAACGACAGGAAGAGTTTGGTCTTCACGCGCATTCCGTCGCCTGCACAGTGATACATCAGAGTGACGATATTGGAGGCGGTAAATACACGCCATTGTGAACGACCCTACATCACCATCGCTAGATGGAACGTTACACATTCGCTAAGGATACGTCTCTCAAGTCTTCCGCCTGCGCTACGTCCATTCGCGACGTCGCTCCATTTTGAACCTTTTCCAGCTGCATGTTCGATTAGGGCCCTGGGAGTGCACTCAAAGCACACTACCATGATAGATTGATGCGAATTCATGTACACTCCTAGTTGTCCCAGGCAAGAAAGCGCGCCCGAAAATCATGGTTGGAAGTTCTTTGGGAATGGCTGTATACGTCTATGACAGTATCTTGCCCTGCGTTGAGCGTGCACTGTCCCTTGGAGCTAGGCTGATGATTATTATGCTAGATTAGAACACGGTCAACGATGATAATGGGGAACACACAGATACCCCGCTCGCCATCTCCCTGCCGCTTGCATAATTCCTCCCAAATCATGATTCCAGGTAATCGCGCGTTCGTGGAGTATCAGGCGATGTCCGGCCAGCATCAGTAGATTTGTGTTTGAGAGACGTCTCTGTGGGCCATGGGAGAGCCTGCAGCATGATTCAGATAAACTGCGAATTCAAAGTATGGAAAGGCGGATCTGCTTTCAAAATAGCAAGCGAAGGCTTGGTGGCTGTGAAGGGCAGGGGAGACGCCAGTTGAGCGGAACTCGGCTGCTGCCCTCCCGAACTTGGACGTCCATGACCAACCTCCTTCCTGCCTTCCTTCTCCGACACTCCCCCGTCTAAGACTGATTCTGCCTTCTCGCATATATACAGGCAATGGTACGGTGCGACTCCCTGTAACAAGAATGAAGGAGTGCCATTGATGGATCGAGCTTATTTTATAGGTATGGTCTCTTATTACTTCTCTTGTTCCGGGCTTGTCTGATATTCATCTTGTTTATTGCAGCGTTTAATGAATGGTGTTCTTGTAAATATCAGGCCATTGGCATCACGGTGCCTGGATCGCTCGAAAGACAACCCTGCCGCAGTCAGTCAAAAAAAAGTCACTGTTCGACAATCATCGCTTCAATCGAACATCGCGCTTCGAATCCCCATCGTCCGTGTCAAGCTCAAACAAATTTTTCTCGAATAGCGCCTTCAACGACGCGTCGCTTTAAGCAGCAAATACCGAACTTGGTCTACGGCTTAAAATCGGTCTGCCAGGAGGCATACGCGCAGGGAAGTCGCGCCCTTTTCTTTGCGTCGATCCTTGGACTGGATGTCCTAGAGGTGATGGATTTGAAGATATTCACGTCGCGACTCCCATTCTTTCTCCTTATACTTGGGCAGAGACCTGACCTTCCTTGCAATAATACCCGGACGACGGCATTCCTAATGCGCGATGGGGAACCGTCCATCCCGGTTGCCTTTCCTTCCTCCTATCATTCTCCTCAATTCCTTTACTTCTACTTCCGCATGGAGGAGAGGAACTCGCTGCAGGGAACGGTCTACTACTCACGCCGACTGGCCAGACGGAAGGCCTTTGAGGGAGAACTCGTAACGAATCAAGTTTCACGTTGCCGTAAAATACTCCTTGATTCGCTAGGAGGAGATCTGCCATCCTCATCCAACACCCTCGGTAGGAGAAAGACAATGTCATCGCTCATTTTACTCTTTCCACACGTGGTATCTACAGCCGGTAAAGAGTCATTTCGATACCTGGAACATCTTGCTGACATATACTCACGTAGTATCGCATCTATCCAGTTCTCTTGCCCGCGTCCAAGCTTCCTAGCTGCTAGGGGAGGATGTTGATATTGACATGCTAGTCCGATGAAGCTGTCTTTATTGATCAGGCACCGACAGGTGTCGACGAATAAGTATGTGTCGTAAGTTCTGTTCCAACAACTATTCCAATTTTTTGCACAGCGAATATGACTTGTTCCTTGTTCTCAATCTGTCTGCCCTTGCCATTGCATCGACTATGGATGCATTCTCTCCGGACAGACTTAGTCCCGGGACCTGCGCTCTCTGCAATTCGAATCAAACATCACTTCTGCCAAGTTGACGAGAGGTAAGGAAGGATCAAAAACATGTATTTGTCTTGGTGGCGGTGAATTTCCTGCAAAGGTACGCAGTTCTACGAAACGCAGTCGCCCACACTCAGGGATAGCCATGCATGAAGCTCCGTGTCACCAGTAACCAACTTCAATGGGAGCGGTGAAGTTTAAACGATACCGGATTCTGGAGGTTTTGCTTTTCGGGTCCGATCTTCGGTCCTCACCGATTGTATGTCCATCGTTCTTGTTTTCCATGCCGCTTCTTAGTCTGAATTTACCCAGACGCTACGTGTAATATGTTCTGGCAGTTCCCTCTATTAGCTTTAGGACAAATACTCAACTCCAGCTAATCCAAGGTCAGTGTTTGTGGTCAAGTTTGATGGCCCGTTCATGAACATCTTTCATGTGGTTAACCAGGCGTTCGTCCTTATCAAGGCTTATTTTAGTAACGAGCGCCTATCGATGCCTCGAGGGCTTCCCTTCTCCCATACCTTTCTGGCGTGTTCAACCGACAGGTCAGAGAGCCCCGTAGACTTTTCAACACTTCCAGAGGATGTCGTGATGGTAAGGGTTGAGGTATCTCCACACAGCAGCAACGCCTTTGGGGTGGTCAATTTTCTTCAACTTGCCTTCTCCTGGACCATCCGGCAGGCCTACGGCCAGCCACGGGACCTGCAAGTTCTTCCGGACTTCAGGGGAATCTCGAGGAGGATTTGATTACAGATTCCGCCGCGTTCGCCAGCCGCAGACTGCAGAGGCGCATAACATGCTCGAGCTATTTGAGACCCCAACGTTCCGATTCACAAGCCCGGATCAAGTCATTCGATTCGTACGGATTCTAGCTGTCGCTGACCAGCGGAATCTGCAATGGGTGCATTCTCTACGTGGCCCTTTCAAGCGATCAGAAATCCTCCGAACTCGCCCAGAACATATTACGAGATGCAGTGTGGACCGGAAGATTGGACAACCGCCTCACAAGGCCGATCGTCACTCTCACTCATATTTCCGTCCGGCTGAGGGAAGCACCATACATTCCCGTTTTGAAGCGCTTCTTGGATGTCAGTCGTGTCTGAACGGATGCATGTGCACTGTCCGATTATGGTGTTTAGGCCAGAGGCGAGCGCCGAGCCCGAGGACATACTTCACGGCATCGCGACAGTAGGTAATGGCAGGGGCTTCGTATTTACAAGAATACTCGATAAATGCATTAATGAAGTGACTGGACTACGAACTGATCTCCGGTGATTCCCTCATATACTTCTTTCTTAAACTTTCTCACTGGGGATCTACATGACTTTTGTCGTTTTGGTTCTGTGACGAGTTTCGAATTAACGTTTAACTTTATGTTTCAAAAGCTCAAGTCGTTACTAAGAATATGGGTCTCCGTTTTTGTTCCCGATGTGAAATGTGTCCACAAGTCCTGACAATTTTTTTACTCTTAACGATAAAGACAGTGTTCACGATGACATAAGTCGACTTTGAACCTGGCGATACTGTTAACGAGACTAGACGACCTATTAAGGATATAACGACATGCATCAAGTATTATGTCTATGGCGTCACGGCACTATGAAGTTGGGGTAAGGACGGTGAGCTAGAGTATGCCCTATGAAGCCACCACTTTACTACAGCATCAAGTATGTCTTATCTTATTGAAGCCGATGGACGGACTGGTGACAATGTGAATTTACTAAGACATGTGTACAACACTGAAACATTAAAACTCACCTTACTCGCCCGAGGAGCTGTTCAACCGATATATAAGCCTGCAAACCATAGCAAGTATCCATCTTCGATGAACCGGTTTCCAACTGGTCATAGTCAAGCAAACATTTTCTAATTGGATCCCGCATCATGGTTCTGTAGATGTACTTCAGCATCTACGGCTGGCAAGAAAGAAAGTGATGGTCCCCCAACCATATCCTCCTGGTAGCTGGCTTACTAGTTCCTTGACTCAGAGCCCTAGGGCTGACCTCCAGCTCCTCGAGATCTATCCTTGCTGTCGAAGCCAGTGATGATCACGAACAGAGATCTAGTATCCGCGCAAACAGAGCAGGGCTTGCGGTAGCGTCTGGTGATGGCAAATAATTTAATGGTGGCTTGTAGCCGCATTATGTCCCGCTGGAAACTTAAGGTTGTACCGCGAGTGTCCTTGCGATACGAACTTTAATGAAACGATGCGGCATCCGATGCATCGAAGTTCAGGACTACGCAAACCTGCCACAGATCTTCCGAGGATTTTGCACATTACACAGAAATGCGCAACAGTACACTGTGCCTCGTCAAGAGGTTCGGGCTCGTAGTGCTTACTTCTAGACTATAAGAACGACGACTTCTGTGATTGAAACCGTAGACACGAGTCCATACCTGCCGGCGGCGACAATGCTGCATGGCATCAGTGAAACTCGAAAGCTCGCAGGTGTAGAAGAGGACGCACGTTCGTACGGCGGAAACACAGCGCCAATCACCTTTGATCCAGAGCAGAGGTAGTCGTGTCTTCATCGCACACATTCAAATCCTCTCGTACTATACCAGGATCCGAAATGTCCGCTATATATATCGACAGTCCTTGTTCAAATCGCCTGACCGATTCAAATGATTAGAAGAAACGATATTGAAGATGAAGACCAGGTACCAGTGCATACCAATATCACCGAGGCAATGAGCAACCACCCATCAATCGCACCCTAGCATCGTCACCCCAATAGAAGTCCTAATCGGTTGCTCACCCTCCAAATGACTCTCCGGGAACACACATACAACGACAGATGAAATAGCACCCGCGCAACCATCATTTCTTCCAGAGATCTTCAAGGATGCGTCGAAGCTCGAGTCTTCCGCCTGCACCATGAGACGTTATCGATCATCAAGACTGCACGTATCGATCCAAGGCCGGCCTATCTTGACGTGCACATCCACGGATGAAGAGATCATGGATTGATGCGAGTGCAACGAGGTCCCGCATGCATACCATCTCTCCCAGACTGGCTTGTAAGGAAAGAATTAGCGGGTATTTGTGCCCACGCAAGAGGATCGCAAGGCGCTGCCTTCACATGTTGCCGTGCCAACTACCGATTTGGGTATCGCTTAGTCTCCCTTAGATGAGCGAGGGGCGGAGAAATTGGGATAGGTATGATACTATGTGATTTGATGCCGAAAGGCTTGCTTACCTGGCAATGAGAAAAAGAGCAGGGGGCATTGTACGCCCTTATGCTTCCTGACGGTACCTACCAATCGTTACGCTTGTAAAAAAAATCCTTCAACAAATCTAACTGTGAGCTCTCCTAAGTGGTACGAAGACCTCGTTGAAAGGACAGGCAGATACCCGATGGTTTCAGCGATGGAGAGAAACGACAGCTAGCAACGCCTGCGGGTGATTGATGCATCTGCGTTATGCAAACAAAGATATCAGGTTAAATGAGTAAAATGCTGGGAATTGGAATCAGTATTTACAGCAAAGTAGCCTATTTTTCATCATTCTGCGTCAATACTGCCTTTCAATGAGCACCACCACGACTGCGAACTAAACATGGTACATGATATTGTCTCCTCAAATACATGTCACACCATGAACGCGAGCCTGGAAGGGTCGTGATGCTGTCAGGCGTGTCTCACTTGACGGACCAGCGCGTCAATATCGACATCCTCCCCCTGCCAAGAGTGAAGAGCTGTTCGAAGGCATCGATACTTGTTATAGCCTATATCCACATTTGAAAAGGGAACGATGAACGAGATCTTTCTCCCTACTCCCTGGCAGATCATCAGAAGGTGGTAGCCGAAGACAATAGGAGGTGGTTGTGATCGCCAGTGTCCCTTCCTGCCTAAAGCGATAAGAACTCGTTGGTAGTGGTTGTGGTGGTGTTACCGGCGCCAGGTCCCAATGAGGAACGGCCGGGTCCGCAGCCCTGACATGGCGTACCACGTGCTGCGGCCACAAAGGCTCATGCCGTCTCAATCACACTGTTGAGTGTGTATCGCGGGTTGGTGAATGGGTTTAACCGCGACTTGGGGGCTCTATCCACGTTCTCCCTCGGTCCCCTCTTCAGGCAGCGCTACGCCATTATCCAGTCCCCGTGCACGAGCCATGGATAGGCGGAAGAAATACGTCGGACATCCACCCGCACTGCACCCAGTCCACCGGGTGGGAATGCGATGATTAGACGGATGGCGAAAGGACTGGGAAATACCGATGGATGGTTTGCGAGAAATCGAATCAAAGCTTGGAAAAGGATGAAAGACGAACGGTTTACTCAAGCATACGGTGCATGACCTGCCTCTTCGTCAACCTTCTCGCATGAGATATCGACTGAGTTGCATAAGCTTAGCGGAGCGCGTCAGGGGCAAACGCCGTTACGCAAACCTCCTCAGCTTTGTCTTCGGGGTCGTCCATTCGGAGTGCATAAACTTTAAGCCAAAGCCTCCGCGTACGCCTCCAGGGGGAGTAGTAAAGCAGAAAGTCGTGGATGGACTGGAACTTGAAGACGAACAACATTTCGCTAGAACCGACACGTAGTTGAAGGCACTATTCGAACAAAGGTTTTATTAGCTCAACACACGCGAAGGGTAGTCAAGACGCACCTGTCCTCCATTATCTACAGGAAAAGCACGAATTTGCCAATACATGACATGGACTCAGCAGCAGATTCGGCTGCCTTCGGAGGACATGGCAGAAAGAAGAATCATGTGATAGCTCACTGGTGGCTGTGATTGAAAAGATCTATTCGTCCTTTGGTAAATGTGGACTAAAATTGATGAGATGAATATCAAGCATATAACAGGATTATCGAAGAACGAAAGACGATACATACCATCGGTGAAATGAGGAGAGTA
>JAUEPU010000189.1:0-89635 GCA_030435615.1 Armillaria luteobubalina
CTGTTGGGGACTTCGGGCAGTCACCACATCTACACGAGGCTTTCGAGTAATTCAACGATATTCAGAAGCTCCTCGGATCCAGCTGCAGGTCCCAATACGGCTCATATTCAATTTGGCATAAGCGTGAGTGAAACTGTCGTCGATCCAAGTGGGCGTAGTGATTTTGGTCCATGGCAGAACGGTAACATCTCACCTCCGCCGGACGGTCATTTTATGACCATGAGTGTCACTCTGAACACACCCACTTCGAGTAAGTTGGTCTCATTTTGCGGTCAAATTACCCTCATGCCACCCCAGGAGGACATATCGGACTCAATACCACGAATGGATTCGACCAGCCTCTGATTGATTTTGGTGCCCTCACCACTGATTTCGACATATTCGCCCTCAGAGAGGGTATCAGAAGCGTCCAGCGATTTCTTAGTGCACCCGCATGGGACGGATACGTCCTTGACTCACTGAACAACCTCACGACTAGTTCCACAGACGCTGAGGTGGATGCTTTCATCCGTGCTAACTCTGCTCCAGATGGACATATTGTTGCCACGGCCAGTATGTCGCCCAAAGGAGCCACGCACGGGGTTGTCGATCCAGATTTGAGAGTGAAAGGGACGAGAAAACTTCGTGTTGTTGACGGGTCTATCTTGGTGGGATGTTCTTTCTTTCTACTATGATTTGATTCAAATATCCGTTGCAGCCATATGTTCCGTCGGCAAATACACAATTCGTGGTGTATATCGTTGGTGAAAGAGGAGCTGATTTAATTAAGGCGGCATGGTAGTGGGACATTATATAATCTACTTCCCATATCCATATATTGCGTTTAAATAGCAGGTTATTCCTGATAAACCGGGACTCGAATTAACGCACCAGTAGGATATTTTCTCCATAGTAGGTACACACGCAGGTGTAGGTTTCGTCAGACTACCATTTTTGCGAATTCTTCCCACGCACCGAGATAAGATAACGCACATGAAGCACAGCCACAAAGCTACACCTTTCTCCTTCCCCCATTCTCTAAGGACCCAGGTTCATTAGCTCAGCGTCGCCTCTCTTTTCCTTTCTGTGGTCTTCATGAGCAGAAGAAGAAACTAGGGTCTCAGAATACACTCAACGCTGCGATGTCGATAACAGAATCGCCGGAGATCATCACTAGGTGAGTAGACTTACCAAATCTCGATTCGCGTGGATGCTAAGGCCCTTGCAGCGCTCAACCAGACAGTTAAAAACTCGTCGGTATGACCGCCAGCTCAGGCTATGGGCCGCCTCTGGTCAAACTCTGCTGGAAGAGTCGCGAATTTTGGTCTTGTCGTCGTCAGCCACATCAACATCGATTCTCAAGAATCTAGTCTACCAGGAATTGGCATTTTACGATTCTCGATGACTGCAATTACCAGTGCTGCCGATTGCTGGTAACAATTTCTTTCTTGAAGGTCCTTCTTCGATAGGGAGAAACAACGTGCGTCCGAGTCAGTACGTCTCCTGGGCGAGCTGAATGATGGCGTGACGGGAGAGGCGGGTGACTTCGATACCCGTGGCTAGTGTGGTGTCATCGCTCGACTTTCTCAGTAAATTCACGCTTATTATCACCCATAATTTGCCTCCGAGTCAATTGGAGGACTCTCTCCGACTCATTGTGGTCATCGCCAACGGCACCTGCTCTATTGGCTGTCTCCTCGTCCGGTTTCCTTGCCGAGTTATTCATCCAACATCATCCGCACCCCATTATCGAATCGCATACCGAGACGCCTCCTTCCTTACGAATATACGATCCGTTCCCTGCTTACTTGAGCATTCCAAGTCTCTCAAGCTTCTGAAATGGACCCTACGGAACATGCACATATTCCATACATTCCTATTCTCGTACATGCCCGATCACTCGTCCTCATGTTCCAAAGACTCAAGAAGAGAAAAACGCGTTCAAAGCTCTTATTCTCTCGCTCAAGTTCAAGCAGGATGAGGAGAACTTTGACGAAGCGAACGCTCAAGCTTACCGTGTCTGGGACGCAACACATCTCTTCCTTCTGCCCTTACACAAGACATCTTCCCACATCTCGATACACGCTTGCTCCACCTGCCATCCCAGGCACTGTACATGCCCCTTTTGACAGCACTCAAGCGATTCACGGAGCGGGAGCCACTCGTCCTACCGTTTCTCCGGCGCTGCAGATATGAAGGCTTCAAACAGAGACATACATCCATCTGCAGAGGATATATAAGGACCCGTTCAATGCCGACAAGGAGGTATTCAAGTCATTTGATCCCAGCAAATGCCGGTGAAATCCAGATGACCTTATCGAGACGTTTCATCCGGAATGCACATGGAGTGCAAGTCTTTGTGGGGGAAAAGTGGGGCGCGTTCGACAAGGACGTGAATCGAGTTGGTGTGAGCGATGGCGGCCAATCCAAAAGACACGAGCGTGCATCTGGCGTTAAGGGCAGTCAGAGAGGTTCTGGAAAGTAGTGGCACTGGTGAAGCAGCCAACGCTAAGGTATCGGTGGAGGAGATTAGGACCCACATTGCGGGGATGCTGCCTCCTGGTACGGAGCTCGGCGAGGAGATAGACGAGGCTGTTGGAGAGATGTATGTTCCTAATGATGCTTGCTCCTTCTTACACTTACCCTTTGATTTTTGCAGTACGCGGTCTCCTACAGCTGACCTACCTAATACTGCGGCCATGCTAGGTGGTCTAGTTGCTCAGGAGGCTATCAAGATGATCACCAGGCAATATGTTCCCCAGGGTGGATACTGTATTGTAGATTGTATAGATATGCGGACGGGCGTTGTCGGACTGTAGCACCGTGCAGGTCAAGAAAAATGTATCCTTTGTGTACCATAGATGAACTAGTCTCAGGCTCTGATTTTGGCATCCGCGTCTCTGCAGGAAAACTATGCTTCATCCCACTCCCGAGATGTGCGTCCCGATATTTAGTTGAGATGGCATATTCAGGAAGACAAGACCAAAGATAGGACTGATGCTGTATGGTGATAGCCATGAATAAGTGCCATGGCTAGTCGTTGGCCGACTGTAGTGAGGAGCGCGAGGTCGAATAACGTTGCTATCACGAATCATTGCTTTCACCAGAAGCAGTAGATGCCGGCGAAATAGAACTGAATCTGGAATTTTTCACAAAGATGTGGCAAATTGAACCTGAAATATTGAGCTGTCAAGACTTGGATTGAGCTTTTTCATGGGAACAGCCTAAGTTTAAATAGAAGATCGACTGGATAAACGTGCCAGTGAATCGTATCAGTTAATCAAGCATATAGCTACGAGACGACATTTTGGGCTGACAGTTCGTTTCGATGCAGAACGGCAAGAATGGCTTTCCAGAAAAAAGTAATGGTATATGCAAGAGTCCCGTAGATGTACAAAATCGACTATTGATACATATCGTCCAGGCAGGCTTAGGTTGCGGGGTCGTGCAGAACAGCCAGGAGATACCGGTCATCTAAAGGCGATTAGAAAAATCTATCAAGAAACAGAAGTAAGGCAGACCTGGGGAGATCATTATTTCATGTCGTTTGGTTCGCAGTCTCAAGAACCGCACCTCATCCTGAAGTAAATGTCAGCTCACATTTCACAGCAGAGTGGCAGCACTCACAGCATCGGAATCCCCGCCACTGATTTCCTCCAGCCCAACCTGTGCCGTCTCTACTATTCTGCTGATGACACCGGCGTATTTCTTCCCTTGCTCGCCGTCGAATACCACGCCTGAGTGGCGTATGATGCTTGTGGGATGACCTCGTGATAACAACATATATCCTAGTACAGATCTATGCGACGAGAGCAAGGCGAGGGTTTGCTCCAGCTCGGGTGACATGGAACTTGCTGGTGGCAGGGCGCCGTTCGATTGCGATGTTTCGATGCCATTGGGCAGCGATAATGATGTCCGTACCGGCGCTGTCTGTGTTGCCTAAAGGAAAGTTCTGGTATGTATGTCAGTTGACTTTTAGCGGAGTACAGTGGGACTGACCATCATCGTGGTCCGTGTTCAAGGTGCTCGTCTCGATTTGGCAATAGCGTGCTTATTTGTTTCTTCCACCTTGCTTCCACCGTCGTGAACTATTGACACAGGAGATTGTCCTGTCCATCTTCGAGGCTCGTCAGTAGTGACTGGTGATGGGCTTCCTTTTGAATTTTATTCCCAGGCTTACTGCACCTCTCGACAAAATTCTATCAACCGCCTCCTGAAGAGAAACTTATTGGACAGTCGACTCGCAAAAAGAAGCTTCCCTAGGATTGCTTACAGTCTACGCCTACATAGCCGGCAGTGGTAGAGGCAACCAATAATGCTTGCTCGCTCCTCACCATCATAGATAATCTGAACTCAGGGCCCTTGATGACATGGGAGCCTCAACTCAGGAATTATTGTGTACGACTACTGAAATGAACAGCCAAATCTGTATGCTACTCTCGCGATGTGGTGCTAAATGATAATATGATGGGCCGCCGAGGTTTTTTTTAACTTCCTGCGGTTTATCATGCTTAAGATGGGTACTTCATCGGTCTCAAGGTTGCTAATCCTGCAGGCAGTGAAGACAAGGATTGGTGCTTCATGTCTTTCCTTCGAATCACGACGTTAAACCGCTATATCTCTTCCGTGTTGTTTATTCCACTACTCGTATCTATGTCGTCAGTGAGCGACACGTCGTCGACCCCATGCACTCGTAGCTCATCTTCAACAACGCCCGGATGTGTCTTGTGCCATCCGACAGGTCGAGCTGTAGTTGCCCCTACTCCTGGCGTGCGCCCGAATGTATGCAGGCTTTGATTCTGGTCTTGATGGAATGGCCTGGTACTAGCTGTATTTACCCCTTCGTTGATCAATGGACACTGGCTCCCAGCTGTTGGGCCACACCGAAGGCGCATCCCCAAATGTAGCGCTCAGCCTCCAGGTAAATAATTGTCCCGCACGGCTCATCACATGTCCTAGAAAAGAAAGGTCGTGCCTACTGTCCAGAAATGGTGGCTGATACCCCTACATCTTTCCTTTGTTCTTCACAGCAGGTGCAACCGTAAAAGCGAACGGGTTGAACTTATCACCGCAAAGGAACCAGATAATATATTGAACAATATGTATCTTATCAGCCAGCTGTACTGATTCACATCGTACATCAACTCACAAAGGAAGGGTCTCCAGGACCACTCGACCCCACTGGGATAGCGTGAAGGCTCATTGACGCTAGTCCACCAGGCCACGGGTAGGTCACTAAATTGTGTTGTTGCTTGATCAAGTCTTGTGGAAGCCCGGTTCGAATAATTCGGTAAGACAACATCCACGGCATGTAGTACGGTTCAGAAAGGTGCCTGGCTTCGAGTTATATGTACTGGATGTTCGGGAAGCATTTGCGAATGCCAGCATAATTGTGTATGTGACAGAAGACTAAGCACGGGAACATGGCTGGGTCGCTGTCTGATTTGATGAGTTCGGCTTGCCAGGTAGTGGTAGTAGTGGTAGTGTTACCGGCGCCAGGTCCCAATAAGGAACGGCCGGGCCCACAGCCCTGACATGGCTGTGCCATGCGCTGTGGCCACAAAGGCTCCAGGTAATGGCGCAGGTACAGTCAGGGGGAAATGGGTTTATTTTGGGATGGTAGAGCAGAGGTAAAAGAAGATGAGATCGTCAAGACGCAGATGTTTTGGCATGTGATACCAGCATAGATATCCCTCCAGAGGCTGTAGACAAGGGGCATCTAGCCATAAAGGTGTGCGATCGTCAGATGGATGTTCAAAGGACTAAAACTCGGAGATTATAGTCCCGACGAGCTCAAAGGGTCACACATACTTTGTCGAGAGAAGCTAAGCAGCACGATTTTCGTTCTGTCTATGGCTTGTCTTCAGGTATGCTAGCTTGCGAATTTAATACCAATGTAACACTGTTCAGTTTTCCGGCGTTTGCACTTGGGCTTTTTTTTGCAGTCCAAGCGAGATGACCCCAAGATGGCTCGCACAGACGGCCACTTGGAAAGCCGTTGTACAAGGCGGCCCTTATCCGTACCAGACTCTCATGAAGTGATATTTTTGCATTTTGCGCAACATTTTTTGGGAGGACAGACAATAATCCCTGAGCATCTTCGAAGGACTGCGAATCCAGAGCTTAGCATCGGGGTAAGTAGGATTCGGATCTCGGGTGGGATTCACGTTCTTAATGACAGAGGAATGAACCGGAAGGTACACTAATGCTGGAGGGATTCGGGATTGAAAATTCCTCAGGCCGCCATTCACAAATCTAGAAGAAATTCTTAGCGCATGTTTACTGAACAGATAAACCGTGCAACAAAAGCTCTATATTATTGGGTCTGCGGCTAAGCAGTCTTAATTTACAGTAATATACACCTTCTATTGACCGATGGTCTAAGCGGGGTTCTTGAGGCCGCCGGGCTTATACCTACTCGACAATGAGTGCAAACGTTTTATTCAAACGCGAGAATACGCACCATTGCCAAGCGACTGCAACAAACGGCAAGGCAAAGCCGAAACCGAGATATGAGTAGAATCCAACAGCAAACGACTTTTTGTTGCGGTAGTTGAAGGGGAAGTGCTAACAAAACGCGTTAATCATCTGGTAGAGAGGGGACCCATCAGTGGGAACTCACGTCTGTGTTAGGATGAGGCTTCACACTAGCTGGCACCCATATTGACCGGCTTTGAGCAGGAGAGCGGAGAGAGCGGAGAGCGACACGAGAGAGGGTGACAGACGACATACTTAAGCCGCAAAGTCTTTAAAAAAGAGGTTAATAGTGCCCCCCCAAATGTTTGGCGCCTTTTAACTAGCCGCCCATAGCCTCAACCAGGGGGATGCGCTGAAGCACAGAATGATAGCGGAGGCTCGAGAATGTCCTAGCCAGTAGTCTGGAACTTGATTTTGCGGTCTAGTCTAGCAGAATATCAAAGAAAATTTGGATTTCCTGGATCATGCGTGACTGTCCGAGGCTACTTTCCGCCTCGAGTGATACAAATTCGGCGTTCCAGTCAGAGATGACATTTCCGAGTCCAGCGCGCAACTAATAGACAGTGGGGAAAGAATTGGAATATCGTTGATGGCGGCTGGCCCAGGCAAGGTAAACAGGGGCGCGCCATTGGCTGTGATGCGCATGTCGCGATTACGTCACTTTAGGTCAGGACGTAACACATGTTGTGACATTGCACCGTCATGGCAAAAGCAAAAGCGAAGTGCGTATCATTTCCCTCTTCGCTGTTATCTCAACCTTACTTGACATGATAGGTCGCTTGTTGTCCGTTTGATATCGACGGCCCAAACTGGTTTCTTTTACACGACCAAACGTCTCCGCCAGGGTGCCTTGCTGTCGGCGGTGAAATACGATCCTATGGGTACGTTGAACAATTTGCAGCCCTTGTTTTCATTCATCGTTTTGGCAGTGAAGCGGAGGGTGCTGTTTGTGGAAAGTAAAAAGACTAAAAAGTAGCGGTCATCTATGGGGATTGTAGGTGAGTAGGACAATTGTTCAAAGAGTTTCCGGTTTGACGCGCATGTAGTGTAAACATCCAAGGGTACCTCCGCACGCTTGTATCGGTCAACGAGATTCTTGTGATTGGATATCGTCTTCCTACGCCGTTATATTCTTCCACAAGTACAGCGGCCCGCCCCACCAATCACCTTCTATACAATAAATACGCCTTGATCACGGAGTGGAATTTTGGACCTGAGCAGTAGCATGCAATGGCGTCAGAATCTCAGGATCGTTAACTCTTCATACCTTGACAGGTTTGGTGCAACGTTCATCCAGAGAAAAAATGATTCTCCATGAGGTATCGTGCCTCGTCTTGACTCTCGGGTCGCCCACCAAAAGAATTATGGCGAGTTTCACATTGATCATGTCGCTAAGATGCTACTCTGGTTCACTTCAGGGCGAGGAAGGTACATATGCTGTGAGTCTACGGTTAGCGTTCCGTTAACCTGGCACTTTCTTATGAGGGCGCCTTTGAATGCATGCGGTCACTAGTACATTTTATGAATGAATGAGAATCACATGAATCAGGGACAAATTTTGACTGCTCCATTGTCGATATACTATCTGGAGTCCTTCGTTTTTATACGCCTTTGAACGACCCACTTCCCACATTGGATCCATGGAGCATCATGCCGTTGTACTCCTATCCAGGACTCTTTAACTCTCTATGGTTGACAATTGTCCGAGAGATAAAAAGACCTGTTTCGGGCTCTATCTCTGGGGAACTTTGTGCTGTAAGGTACTTCTGCTCCTTAGGTGGTGTCATCGGACTTCCGGGTTCTTCTTAGTTCGACCTACCAGGAGTGACCTTGAAACAGTGATTGGTGTCCTGAGCTATCAATGAAACTCACGGATAGGCTTCCGAAATGACCATCCCACCGCGTGCTAATTTTTCTTTGTCAGAACAAGGTACCGAAGCAATTCGACGTATCGTAAGAATGTTGCTCTGTGTGCGCCAAGTCCAATCACTGTTCGTTTTGATTAATTTGTGGTAGGATTTGCTGTGCCACCTTTGGAACAAGTTCTAACCTAAAGGTGTGTTCATATGGACAGGTGATTGCTGGCTCGATGACTAACCCAAAAGTGTTTCCCCGAATCTGGCATTCGAGATTACTTGACTGAACATTCAGGAATACATGTCGGTGGGTAATTCTTATACTCCGGTCTTAGCACCGGGGCTTGGACGGGTTTTTCTTCGGGAAGTTCAGCCCTGCGCAACGCTTTGTTTTCAGGGCAAGCATTCCAGCTGCGCTGAATTTCCGAGTGCGTCAGGCAAAGTGTACTCTTTTCGGAAGAATCGCATCAGACTGAGGCGGCCAGCTGTTCGCCCTGAGTCCACAGCGCCATCTATTAATCAAATACCAATCGAGAAAGATCAAGAGCGACCAGAATCGTAGTTTCGGGGGCAAATTCTTTGCATCTGGTCCCCCAAGCTTCATTTTTGACGGGATGGAAGCACGATTATAGCCAAAATCGATTGCGGATCCTGGGATTTTGGTTTAATTTCAGCAAAATTCGGTAGAGTGACGTAAAAAAATCCTCTACAGTGTTCATCAAAGACTTTCGACTGTCAAGCATGCATCCAAGCTATTTCCGGGACATTGCCGCATACAAATAGATAAGAGTCTGCGAATAAAAGGCGCGCTTTCAGGCGGAATAGTACTCCCAGTCTACCGTTGTTCCCTATGATTCCGTTATTAACACTGTGCATCTTCAATGCGCTCTCTGGACTAGGTGAACACACCTGGATTTTCCTATGCATTCCCTTCAGCTCATAATTTTAAAACAGCTCTCGCGCCCTTCGCCACGGCTACCGCGATAAACACTAACACCATCAATGCCAATGCTACTGTGTCTGCTGCCGTACAGTCTTCACCTATCATCCTAAATCGCTTTCTGGTTCTAATAGTTAACTTGCAGGTCGAGTCATACGATTATATAGTTGTTGGCGCAGGAGCAGGCGGAGTGCGTCTCAGCTCACATCGGCACACACATCGTCTCATCATGTTCTTTGCTCTTTCAGATCGTAGTCGCGGACCGCCTGTCAGAAGCAGGGAAGAGCGTTCTTCTAATTGAACGTGGCGGTCCAAGTACTTGGGAAACTGGCGGCCGATATGTACCTGATTGGACCGAAGGCCAAGAGGTCAGCAGTTCGAAATGTCTTCTTCTACCCATGCTAAAATTGTTTGTTGCCCGGGTAAAGCTCACACTATTCGATGTACCTGGACTTTTTGGTTTGTATGACGATAATATGTATGACCAGAGAGACTAACACCCTAGATTGAAGAATCTTTGTTTGCCGAGAATGGCACATTCTGGTGGTGTGACGGTCCGTTTCTTGAATGCCTCTCCTTCCATATTTCTCACCTTTGACCAGATGTAAACGTCCTTGCTGGTTGTATGGTAGGCGGGGGAACAGCCATCAATGGAGGGTGAGCAAATATTCACGGAGGTTCATCAAAGCCGACGCTGACAACTTGTCTAACAAGCCTCTATTGGATACCTCGCGATGATGATTTCTCTGCTGAGGCTGGATGGCCATCATCGTGGACGTCTCACACACCATATACTTCGAAGCTCGAAGAACGACTCCCAAGTACCGATGCACCCTCTACAGATGGACTCCGATACCTTGAGCAAGTCGCTGATGTCGTCGGAGAACTACTTGACAGCAAAGGTTATACCCAAGTTACTATCAACGATGACCCCAACAATAAGGACAAGGTATATGGGTACAGTGCATTTGACGTAGGTTCTCCGCAGATACCGTATCTATACCCTGTTCTGAATCTGGTTTGCAGCTCATAGATGGAAAACGCGGCGGCCCTGTAGCAAGCTACTTGAGGACAGCTACAGCCCGTTCCAACTTCGTCCTGCAGCAATACACCGCAGTCCTTAATGTTGTACGTGACGGCTCGACGATCACTGGCGTTAAGACGAACGACACGACCATCGGCTCAGACGGAATAGTCTCTCTTAACGAGAATGGGCGTGTGATTTTGTCCGCTGGTTCCATGGGATCTACCCGTATTTTATTCCGAAGTGGTATCGGCCCAGCAGATATGATTACTCTGGTTCAAGGGGATGAAAAAGCGAGTGCAAATCTTCCGACTGAGGCTGACTGGATTAGTCTGCCTGTCGGGTACAACGTGAATAATTTTCTATGGCTTCAAGTGTATGATTGACTGAAGTTTCTGCCAGGTGTCTGATAACCCTTCAATTAATGTTTGCGTCGATTATCCGTTGTTGATGACATTTTCTGACCATTTTTTCTACGTAGCTTGTGTTTACGCACCCAGACGTTGATTCTTACGATAATTGGGCGGATGTATGGGCTAGTCCCAGAAAAACCGATGCTGCCCAATATTTAGCCGACCGTTCAGGCGTATTTGCACAAACATCTCCAAGGTAAGTGTGTACCACCTTCTCAGGAGATAAAGGTATCGATCATACCATGGAGATTGAATTTCTGGCGTTCATACGAGGGTGATGATGGTGTTACACGTTGGGTACGTCGCCCTGTCTCTCAGTTGGTCTTGTATTCACACCGCCTCGGTATAGTTGCAAGGCACGGCTCGACCCGGAGCTGCATCTTTAACCACAAGCATGGATTATAATGAAACGTCAGTATTTTATTCTAATTTATCATGCGTGCTGCATTCCCCGCTCACGACATGCCTCTAAAGACAAATATTCACAATAACGGCGTATCTGTGGGTATTCTATTTGCGAACCAACCGATCGTGGCTGATCACCTAAAGATCTACTGGCATAACATCGAGAGGACGTATTGGAATTGACTCGTCCTTGACGGCTCGCGTAATCGAAGACCCTTGGCTTCAAAACGACTTTGATAAGAATACTTTAATACAAGGGATCAGCGATATCGTGAACAGTACGGGGAACGGTATGTTCTTCCCTTGACTAATGCCTTACGACACTGATAGGGATTAGTGTCCGGTTTGACCATGATTATGCCCGACGACACGATGACAGTGGAGGAATATAGTATGTTCATGATCCATCCCAGTCTTGGTATAAATCTGATGTTATACCCAAAGTTAACAATTACGACACTGTAAATAAACATTCACAGCACTCGAAGTGCTACTTACGCTGACTGTGCACGCAGAGCTCGCTAGGTTCTAATCATTGGGTGGGAGCAAACACTATAGGTGACGAAGGTGCTGCGGTCGTCGACGAAAATGCCAAGGTGTATGGCACTGATAATCTCTTTATTGTCGACGTGAGTTTTCGCATATCTTTCGAAAATGTTGTAATAGTAACTGACCATTACCCCATCAGGCATCGATTGTGAGTCTGCGAGGACAAGCATTCATCTATGTTACTAACTTTCATCCAGATTCCTTCCTTGCCGATAGGTAATCCACAAGGCGCCATCATGTCGACAGCTGAACAAGCGGCCGCGAAAATCTTAGCGTTAGCTGGTGGCCCTTGAAGAAGTAATGCAGGCTGTAGTTATGTTGAAACGATTATAAATCCTCAGTCGAACAATGATCTCACGGTATATCAGTTGCATGTGCCAGTGTAGTGTTCAGCACACACTCGGGCGGCGCACAAACACGTCTTTTCAAACTGCTTTTAAAAACCCTTCAACTCCAAAGATCAACAGTATGGCAACTACAATAGTGGGTAGGATAAGTTGAGTGATCCCAATCTCTTTCTAAGTGCCCTAGTAGTTGAAGAATCAAGATACGACCGCTATGGCTGTATAGACGGTTCGGAGTGATAGGACAACCTCTGATACGGATCAACCTTAGATCTTTCCTTATACAACGGCGGCAATGCTCATTGCTGATTGCCCTGAAACGAGGCGAACTCTGAAATTGACGAATTCACCATTGACATGTGAAGTCCTGATAGTAGCACTTGAAGTCGCGCTTTTTAGGTCGATTTGATCCATTCGAACTCCGAAGCTCGTCTTTAAGTATTCGAACGGCGGTTCCTGGACCCGGTAATCTTTATCCAATCTTTATGTTAGATACCTCAAGAGACTGAGAAATCCAACTGAAACCTTCCATCGTGTATGGAAAACCGCTTCGGACTACAGCGTCAGATGACAATGTTGATATGGGTGTTGCGAGAGTTCATTTTACCCAGTCAAGATACGGACTACTCACACTATGAACAGGAGGCTCTTGATTGTTATTTGCGTTCCCAACTTCCCAACAGTTATGAAGCTTCTGCGTCCCCTTGCAATCAGTTCACATCATCGCAAACGTGTTTGATTTATAGTAATACTCAAGCTCGCCATTATCTTTCGCTGTGACATTGATCTCTACCCGAGGCCGTAAACAGACGCCCGGTGAGCCTTTTGTGTTGCTGATGTGACCATCGATACGAACCTCGCGACGTGTACCCTCTTGCCCGCCGAAGTGATTCAAAACTCAAATGCCTTGAGATCGGTGACAGCTCCGGCGGAGCGGTACTCTGTATGAATACCTTTACTTCATCGCTTTGGCTTCACATGCAACCTCTAGTACGGATCTATATAAATATATGCCGCTATGCTCTGACTGTACAAAAATCTTCCACCGGAAGTTCTGTGACGGTGCAGAAGATAAGAAGTTTGGTTGAATTGGAAGGAAACCTTATTAAAAAGATCAAGCTCGGTCACACGCAGGCAGATAGAGACAACGATGTCGAAATTGCTCTACCCAGACCAACTATGTAGAGTACTCTTGAAACCAATACAACACGTCCACCAAAAAAAAAGATCAAGCTCGGCCAAGACGGCACCGCTCCAAAAGCGAACCAATATCCGAATCTTTCCGATCTAAAGCTTCTTTCCTTCTTTTCTCGTCCCAGGAAGTCGCGGGCACTGTGCATCGACTCCGAATGAATCTCCTGTCTGATGTGACTCCTTATACATGTTTCTAACAGATCATCAGAGGCTGAACTTGGGCTCGACGAGCTCTTTTTCTGACCTTTTCAGAGAAGCGCTTCAAACTCACGCCTGTCAAACCATGGATGGCGCTTATCTTCTGGGAGCGACCTGTTACATAATACTCCCACACTGATCCCCGCCCACGACATGACGTACTATAAACCTCGCGGAAGCCGGTACCATACCCTCCTCTAACTAAGACCGTCGACCGAATGACCCGAGTCAAAATTCAGGAAGGACATTGAGGTAACTTGAAATCTAGATCCAGATTTTATCTTGACTTGTCCTACCACTGTATCAAGCACCACTCCTCCTGCCCCTGCTCTCACAGCGAAAGAATTATTGGTCGGCAAATGCCCAGATATGCAGTGGCGACTGCCGGACTTCAAGCTGGGCCAGATGAGAGAGGTTTGTTATCCCCGACTGCCCCTTTCGTGCAGATGCGACCGCTGTTGAGACGGTTTGGACCGATCGGGCCCTCTCTAATACGGTAGAAATTATTACCTTCAGATCTTCCATTATTGAGCTCTTCAAAGCGGCTGCCAGACGAATTACAGATGCTTGGTCACGTTCCAGGCCGTTATTCCCACAGTGTGTTCGTTCCACTGATGTCAATGCTGTTCTCAGAAGTGTCGGATCGGCCGCCAGCATACCCATCGAAGTTTACGGAAGTAAGTCATACTTGTGCGTAGCGCTTTGGGTCCAATGACCCTCACTTCTCATCAGTATCTGATTAGATCTGTTTGCACTCTCCATCATGTCCCTAATGATTATGCCCTGCCCTCCGGGGCTGGCATATTAGCATAATTATACCCGAACTTAGTGTGTCTGAAATCCCAGGATCAAAGTAATCGATCACCCCGTCTTTTAGTAAGTAGTGCTTCTTTAGGTAAAGGTTTCAAATCAAACAACCTGGCAGGCTCATCAATAATGCCTGCCTCTATGATGGAGTATAACATAACCTTCAGAATCAGCTATAAAGGCCAGACGTCCCAACGCACCCTTCAGAAATCACAAAAAGGATTTCTACGCCGATGTCGGTATATCCCCCACCTCCAGCAGGGCTGAATTATCTTGCTGTGATTCGTCCTTCGTTGAACATGTTGATAATTGGTACAGCATGGTCCTCGGCTCTCGTCCCGCTTTTCTTAGTTTTGTTCTTGTTCTCCTCTCCGAAACTACGTCGAACACCGATATTCATTCTGAACGTCTTATCTATCCTAATGGGTCTATGTCTCGGAATAATAAACTATTACATGGAGGCAAGCATTTCCGAGCACTGGACAGAACCTG
This sequence comes from Armillaria luteobubalina, assembly GCA_030435615.1. Lineage (NCBI taxonomy): Eukaryota > Fungi > Basidiomycota > Agaricomycetes > Agaricales > Physalacriaceae > Armillaria > Armillaria luteobubalina. Next base: position 14,679 of record JAUEPU010000189.1, read on the forward strand.
AAGCTTACATTCTCAACTTTTTAGATCACAGTAATCATGTCTCCTGCAACTACTGGCTCAAGTTCGATGTACATTGCATATACTATCATAGTCACTCTACTCCCCTTATTCACGGAGTCAATCCTCATTTTTCGTGTCGTAGCGGTATATCCCCTCCGAAATCTCTCGCGTCTCTTGGTAGCGATGGTGTACCTTCCGCTGATCAGCATGAAGATTGCTCGATTTGTGAGCATTGTTGTATACTGGAGCACCTGGTTTCCTGCCGTCAACTCTGGCAGCAATCCCATCATCATTTCTTAGCAAGACTGGCACTTTCCATTTCAAAAAATTGAATGGACCCTGCAAATGTTAGATAACGGGCAAGTTGTTTTCATTTATGTGGAAAAGCCTTTACACTAAGCTTCATGACCCAGATATTGCTCTGCGTTATTCCTGTGGCGTCTTCGACATAGTCGCCGCGTGGATGGTCGAGTTGATAGCACCAATCACGGGCATCTGAGTAGGTCCAGCTCTGTTATATGATCACCGGTTAACATTCTCTTTCCAGCCTCATATTCATCACGGATCAACACGCTCTTCTGGATTGCTGTTTCCAATTTCGTATTCCCAGTCTTCCTCGCATGTGTGCAGCTCACCTGTTCCTTCAGAAATCAAAGCTATCTCACCGCAGTCTATATTGCAACTACGAATGTATATTTTGAGATCATTTCAGTCTTACTGGCAACTGTTTGGTCGGCAGGCAGAAAGTAGTCAGAGGAACAACAGGCATCTAAAACTATTTCTATAATGGGGACCACATTATCTGCGCCGCACTTTGCTGAAGCTACCTCTGCTGAATCTCAGGCCACGTCTTTGGATAGGGTTTTGCGCACCTCGAAGGAGCGGAGCTTAGTAGATCCTCCCACATTTGCGGAAAACAGCGACGTGGAGGTTGGAGCTAAATTACAAGACTATCCTGGCGTTGCAGAATAGACGTTGATGTATCCGCTCATGTTATCTTCACCCGGCTCATCATATGCTGGATATATCTATAGACCACAGAACTACTTTTATCTGGTATCATAACAGGAAACCCAAGAATTCTAACCGTGATTTGGCTCTGTACTCACATAGAAACGAAAATGGTACAACGGCAACTCAAGGAGAGGCGTCATAGTGTACTTGCCATACGGGGGTCTCCATATGGCATAGATCGAGGAAGGAAGGAAAGAAGTTTTATCAAGTGACGGTGCTCCTCAACATCGGAAGCGTGCCGATGTCCGTACTAGGAAAGCTTGTGGATGTCCAGCTCTGAACTCCGGCTCTAAGAAATCCGGATCCTTTAATCTGAGCTCCGCTGACATGTTCTCACAATTGCGAAGTCGTCAATTGTTTCGAGGGTATTCGAAGCCAATTCTGCCCGTCGGAAAGGTTCTTTGACTTCAACAAGACGAAGAAGGCCGCTTCGGGGGCCCAAAATGACATTTCCTTGAATAGCCACGAGTACTGCGGTCAAAACTTGAAGCGCGAGAACGAAACCGAATAAGTAATCCATGAGGCACTATCGTATCAGAAGTTGGGCAAGTGGCCGCAAGATGCTAGCTTCAGCTGGTGGCCCTTGAAGCAAAAGGGACGTAGGCTGTAGCTATGCTGAAGGGATCATAGAGCCTCAGTTTAACAAGTAATCACGGATACTTGCATATAAACTAAGAAAACTCAGATTCGTTATTCTGCCACTCACCCCACAGTTTTCTAAAACTTTCTACTAGTCGACTAATTCCTTTCCATTGCCATGGGAGATCTGGCACATACAAGGGTCACAAATACCTCAAGATTGACATGAATTTGCCGCATTTGCGTGAGAAAAGTACACAATTACATCCACACCAGTATATCTCGATGTAGCTTCGAGACTAGAAATCCTCCATCCTGAAGACATCATATGCAACTTCGTCATATGGATGGACCTGTGAGTAATAATGAGAGGGTGTTGACTCGTAGACTCTAGTACTACTCGCCTTTTTCAATTCCTGTATGGCTTTACTGACCATTTCCTTCCTTCCATCATTGACCACGATTTCGACTCTGTCCTCTTCGACACGATCCAGCTTTCCAACTGAGCCAGAAGGTGGACTGGTACCGAGCCCTGGTCTAAATTGTCCTATTGTCACAATATGATCAACGTAGATTCGATTGAGAGGCGGAAGACTCAATCGACCTGTGCCGCGCGTGATGAATGCACACTGATCGTATTTTCCTATATTACCGAGTTGTTGCGGAAATTTCAAAAACAGATGGTGAAGGATGGCCTGTGTATTTGGTGAAGGAGCAAAAAAGACGAGCTTGAATTTGGCCGATATGATGGACATGATGGGTCGTTGATAAGTCGAAGAGCTGCACAGCCACGGGCCGCACTGTTTGCTCAAACTGGTTATTCTTAGTCTCATTACCGTTGCTCATTTTCGTCTGAGCTTGGCGACTGCAGTAAGCACCGATGATATTAATGCCATTGGATTTCATTTTGAGAATGTTCCCGACACGGATGATCGCTAGTTCAGATCGGTGGCAGTGGAAAAGTTTGGTTGTCCGGATTTGGTCAAACACGGCTTACTAGCCGTAAACTACGACCATCGACATGCTTCCCTACGGACTCCCTCTGTGGACAACGAAACCTGGTATTTTCTTCACCGGGATTGCAAGCATATACTCATTAGATGCTCTAGAGCCTTCGGAATCTGGCAACGAGTCTATTGATGACAGATCCGTTGACGAATTGGCGGACGACAGGCCCTCAGTCGCACCTCAGAAACGCAAGGCGCCTCGTCCCTCAATTGTTGGGAATGTGCAGAAGCGGTCAAAGCTGGGTGAAGCTCCAGGTGTGTCATGACTTGGTGCACATATATCCACTGTCCTTATTGTTGTAGAATCTGGATCGTTAAGCGCTCCAGCTTCTGCTTCAACCCAGACGAGACCAATCAGTACGCATCGTTACAATTCGCAAGCACCTTCTGACCCTACCTTATCTATTAGGGCCAACTTCTGGTACTTTCTCCGCTTCTTTGTCGCAGCCACCCCCACGCATAAACCACAAAACGAAGCTGGCATCACGTAGGTATCTTAAGGTCTCTGCACCCTTCTCCGTTAAGGTTTATTGTAGGCACGGACCTGTACTTAGGTCGTTTCGCTGCCCGAAATAAAGCATCATCTGGCAACATCCGAAACACAAGTGCAGGTCCCTCGAAGGCGCCTTATACTGCCTCCCAGCCTATTGCCAGTTCAAGCACCGAACCGAGACTCCGGAATAAACCTCTTCAGGTGGCGCGGAAATCGACCGGGGGTGCGGGGCGTTCAATGGCAAAGACGCGACCTGTCAAACGTACTCGCGAGGAGAGGGAGCGCCAGAGCATGGTATCTTCCTCGTCTTCATCTTCATCCTCCTCACTGCCGGCGTTTGGGTCTTCACAACTCTCCCAGAAAACTAAGAAGGCTTCGTCAGGTTAGCCCTATGTTCTGCCATATCACGGTCAAACTCACAGTCACACAGCCCCTACGGAAGTCATTAATATCTCCGACGATTCCGACAACGAACCGGCCCCCAAGGCAAATCCGGCATCGAAGCCAACGGCCAAGGCCAGGAAAGTGTCACCTACTGTTTCCATCATAGAAATTTCAAGCGACTCAGACCAAGAACGGCGACGCCCAAAGGTCCAACCAAAGTCCAAAGATCGACCAAAGTCCCCAATTGAAATTATTGATGTTGACGCGTTGGATGAAGGTGAAGCGAATCCTCCCCTTCCCCCGCATACAGAATCAGACTCAAGCTCCAATCCCGGCGGCATCCCCGATGATCCGATTATTCTGGATGAACCTCTATTCTTGGATGATCCTAACGAGCCTTTATTTGAACCCTTATTCAAACCTCTGATCCCTAAGCCTCCATCGAGCCTTCCCGACGAGCTAGATATATCTCGCAACGTTCAAAACGTAAATGATGAAATGGTTCCGCAGTTGGATTCTGCGCGCACGGCCTCTGACGTCCTCTCGAAGTTGAGTCCAACGCCCGCTCCCTCGATTTCTTCGCCATTTCCTCCACCGCTTCCTAAGAAACGGCCTAGCCAACAATCTACGACCCTTCCGCGAATCCCTCGTGCTCAGACTCCGCAGGGAAGCATTTCCATAGCTGTGAAAGGATCCCCTACCACTCCAAGTCTTCCGAGGAAACACGTAAAGTTTTGGTCTATGTCCGCAGCATTCATCCACTGATTGTTCTTGAAGCATCCGCGTACACCTGATCAAACTGCTCTCTCGGTCAAAGCATCACCGGGCTCCCCTCGCAAGGGTGTATGTGTATTTACCCACGATAGTTTATGTGTCTGACGTATTCTAAAGTCGCAGCTACTGTTCGAAGATTATTCTAGTTCCCGGGTGGTAGGAAGCAGTGCTGACAAGCCCCGACAAGTACGTCTCTTGCAACCTCGTTAAATGCATGTCCTTATTTATGTTGCCTAGTCTCCCATTTTGTCTTCACCGAGCAAAGGAATGCAATCACTAGCTGATGCGATTGTTCAAGCGCATGCCAGCAACAACATACGATCACCTCCCAAGCCGATCCCTTTGCCTCGCAAGGCAAAGGGCATAGCTGACAAGGGACCTGTTACCGAGCACCCGTCAGCTAAAGCAGAAGGCGGAAGACTCATATCTGCCTTGAAACTGTTGCGAGAACGGTCTTCCCCTCGTAAGTATCTCATTGTCCAATCTAGGTGTCTAGAATAATGAACCAAATGCATCAGAAAAACTTTCCCAGCCCAAGTCCCCCGTACAAATTGCTGGCGAGACGGTTGAATCCCGACCTTCTGTTTCTACGTCTGAGAGTAGGCAGCCCGAAGCCTCCACGTCTGCGACTCGTACAGAGATTGCAATGGAAGTAGACACCTCTGTGGATGATACCACACAGTCTATGCTTGAGTCTGACACGCAAGGTATATCCCAGTTGTCTCTTAAAACTCCGGAAGCAAGTACGCCAGCTGCACCTGAGCCTGAATTGGAATACATCGATTTTCCCCTTACGGTCAGCAGCTTTCACAGCGCGGAATCCAGGTTGCTAATCCTGTCGTTTTAGACACCGGATGTCGCGGATGAGCCCCAGCCGTCGAGGTCTAGCGACGCCATGGATGTTGATTTCGATTCAGAGGTGTGCTGATCTTCTCTGCTTTTTTTCACTGCGCTGATTGGACTAGCATGATGCTGATGTATCAATGGTTGAGGCTTCTACTAAAGTATGTACCATCGATTGCCTGACTTCGAGCTCTGATACTCTTGATTATAAGGATCAGAGCATTGAAATGGGTGCACAACCATTTCCGGAGTCTGTGGCAGATGATTTTCTTCCCGAGTCCTCTTGCACTTCCTTGCGTCGATCATCGCGAAGAACATCTCCGCAAATATCTGTGGCGTCTTCCTCAAGTTCGTCTGCTGGACGGTTCGACTCTCCTCATCCAAGTGACACACCTGAAGAACAGGGAAGGCATCTATTCCTCGGTGGACACAGGGTATGCAGTTGGGAAGATGTGCGAGATGAGATGCGTGCAAATCCGGTGTATCATCTAGCCGAAAACCTTCCGCATGGGCTGCAAGACCATATCAACGCAATGCCTCTATATACAAGAATGCAGGCTCCGATGCGACTTGTCTTCGAATCCATGATTCGCGAAAATACAGCAGACGATGAACCCTTTGCGCCACCAATCGTAATCGAAAATTTCGTGGACGACCAGCCTACACCGGACTGGGAGTTTCACTATACGAATAAGGTGTGGCACGGGGAAGGTGTACCACCGCCAGATACGAAGGGGCTCGAGTGCTGTGACTGTAGTGGGTCTTGTGCTAAAAACAAGAACTGTGCGTGCAGGCAGCGGCAGTTGAGGAATGCCAACGGCACTGGTTTGAAAGATTGGATATACGATCCGCAAGGCAGGGTACGTGACGAATGTCTTCTGGACGGAGCGCCGATCTTTGAATGCAATGACCTGTGTCGGTGCGACGACGACTGCCGGAATCGAGTAAGTGAATTCCTTTTTGCGATCTCTGAAACGGGCCGTTGATCGTGAATAGGTTGTCCAAAACGGAAGGAAGATTCCAATCAAGATTACGAAGACTGAGAAAAAGGGCTGGGGTATGTGACCTTGGTCGTCTGAGCTGGGATGCTGAGCGTGTATTCTAGGTGTCTTCTACTCTGGTACGCGACGAATACCCAAAGGGACATTTGTGGGTATCTATGCAGGTGAAATCATAACTTGGGAGGAGGCTGAAATGCGTGGAATGTGCGTGTCTCCGTTTCATCCCGCGTGGGCTGGATTGACATTTCTGTCAGGACGTATGATAAATGGGGGAGAACGTATCTATTCGACATGGACTTCAATCATATTGAAGGCATCGACGACGCGCACAAGTATTCAGTAGATGCATACCATGCTGGCAATGCAAGTTGCCGTCTTTTCCCTCATATCTATTTCCTAAAATAATTCTGTTCTTCGCACACAGTTTACGCGGTATTTGGTGCGTTATGTCCCTCATGTTTCACTTGTGGCCTGCAGACTTATCTCTCATAATGCAGAACCATTCCTGCAGTCCGAACTGTACATTAGCAGCATGTTACATCAATGATGCGAACCTGCACAAGCCCCTGCTGTCCATATTCACCTGCACGGACGTCTCGGCTGGGGAGGAGCTTACGTTCTCGTATTGTGGGGCGGTCACTGAGGTTAGTAAGCATTACAGAGTTCTTGCTCAGGTGTACTCAACGGAGTGTAGGAAACTGTCGCGGAAACAGCGAAGAAAGTGAAAGCGGGCAAGGTATCTGACGTACATACTGCTTGCCACTGCGGGGCGGCTCTGTGCAATGGTATTTGTTTCACGGATACTGCAACGTGTTTCTCTGAGGCTTATACAACGTTTAGGGTGGTTGTTTGCTGCTTAGCTTCTCGGCTTAGAGAGAGTTGAATCTCTGCAGCAGTCCGTTGGTGTCTTGGAATATAACAGCTGAGTTGTAACGATGATTTCCCCTCCCACTTGCATACTTGTATACGTAACTTCAGCAATAGAGTTGCGAGGCACCCAACTACTTCCGAAAGTCAGAATTTCAGTATCCTAAGCTTCCTTTGAACACTTTGCCTTCGTCACGGTATGTATTCTTATCAGCAGTGTGTAGAAGACGTCTTTTGGGGGCATCACGTCTTGAGACCTCTAGCACGTTCCAACTGTTGTATATCTATTCCATCCTGAATTTCGCGTTTCGGAGACATTTATCCCTACTCTCCCTCCGACTCTACCTGTACCATAAATTGCTATATGAATCTCATTGAATCAAGGGAAGACACCGCAATTGAAGGAACTGCATCCCGATAGAGCGAATCCGAGCATTGCTATTATCCCATTCGGCGCTCAACAATTCAACAACCCATTATCTTTATAATGTTTCATAGTAAGTAACCAGGTAAAATTCGCGTCTGAGCTCGTTGAAGCTGTAAATTCCAAGTTTTGTTTCCTTTCAACCCTAGCCACATTTAACACGGATAAACAATACCTACTGCGCGTCTAATTTACCGAACACTCCTCCCTCTAGGAAGGAAATGGCATTATACCAACGTATTCGCTGACGCCTTGAGGTATAAACGACGGTAGAGATACTCCGAAATGGGCGCTTGTCTAACATTTGTCGTGTGATCCTAAAGTGCATATTCAAACTTTGCCGCAGCAATAGTCTTATCCACTATCTCTTGGAAGTTGGTGAGACTACAAGTGGTATACAGTGGCATACATGTAATCCCGGTGGGTGCCTCACAGCCCAAGCGGTGGTGGCGTCGCTCCCCTCAGTTTTCCAAAACTCAACACACATCGCTATAGGAAACCTATACCATTCATAGCACGAAAATCCCTTTGCTTACATACTGTAGCTACTAGTGCTAGCCACGAGAGAGCACCTCCGCGTCTCTGTACATAGTTTACGGGTTGCGGCCTAGAAATACAGAGTAAAATTTAAATGTTTTAAAAATAAATCCCGACGCGTGTTTGATCACGTGGTCGAGATGGGGCCTGAGTACTGAGTGGCGCTGCCGTTCCACACGACTAATTTTCCTTCCACCACGGTCCGTCATGCCCCAAGACGCGCCTTCGTCGAAATCCTGCCACAAAAATGCTTCAAACGCGTCTGGACTCACCCCGTTTACTTCCCTACACTTTATGTGTGATGCAACGATGGCAGCAATGGCCGAAGAAATACACAACAAATGCAGTTCAATGGATGTGGAGGAATTTTTGGGCCAATTTCTTCCTAGAGGACCCCCAGATATTCCTGACAGTAACGTTCCTGCCTTCCACAAGATTACGAAGAAGAACACTGAAACGGCCATGTACAGTCCTTTGGTATGGCATACTTGCTAATCGTGTTGCTCGCGGTCATTGATTGCATTTGAGATAGATCAAGGCGCTCGCACCTTTTTGCGTGAATATGCAGCTTGTTGATACCCATGCCACCTCCGATCCCCTGTCACGCGACTTCAATCCCGATTTGTTGAAGTCAGATATCGCAATCTACAAAGCGAAAGACATTGTAGATCCTATTACGCAATTTTCTCTCATGGAAACCCACGTCGAGCTCAAAGTTTCTGCTATGGACGATGCGTTCAGCGATGAAGGAGCGCTCGAGCCCGATTCCGAGTTGAGCCACGACACCCGAGGCCAGCTGGTATCCTACGTCAATGCGCAGATGGCTTCTCAATACCACACCCACCTGTTCACCGTTTTTATCTGCGCAGACAAGGCAAGGCTTCTACGCTGGGACCGTTCTGGCGTGATCGTGACGCATGCCTTCCCGTACAATTCGGATGAATCGACATATCTGCAAGAGTTTTTCTGGCGTTTGAGCCATGCCGATGATGCGACTCGCGGATGGGATATCACTGTCACGGAACCCACACCCGACGAAGCAGCCCTAGCACGGCATAGCTTGGACATTAATGAATCAGAGGCGCTATACAAATTCGCCGTCCATGATGACGTCGATCTCAACGCCGAGCCCACATACTTTATTGCAGGAAGACCATTCGAAAGTCATGCGTACCCTACAGGCCGCGCAACCCGCTGCTTCATTGCTTATCACCTGGCTGAAAACCGGAATGTTTTCATGAAGGACACTTGGCGCACTGTTGCACCGGACTTGGTCGCAGAGGGTCAAATCTACGAGCGGCTGCATAAGGCAGAGATACCCAACATAGCGGAGTTTATCTTAGCCGGTGATATCCCAGGGCCAACTCATAAGACGGTCCCCAAGCCAGGCTTTAGTCTACAAAGGCAGTACCAACATTATCGACTTGTGTTGGGAACGATTGGTCGACCGTTGACATCTTTTGGTTCTTCGTGGGAAATGGTAAATGCAGTGAAGGATGCGTTGATAGGTGTGCATTTTCTTTGTTGGTACGTTGCGATTCTGAATCAAACTGCGCAGCGCACCAACAGGCTTTCGAAAAACTCCAGATCATGCACCAAGACATTAGTGTCGGCAATATCTTAATAACGCAAGATATCAATGGACACCTTGGCGGTATACTCATAGATTGGGACCTCTGTCAATCGATAGACAACCTCACCAAAGGATCAGGATCTGTGGAACGAATAGTTCGTCAAGTCCTTTTGAATAGGTTCTCGATACTGAATTCTTCTCGCAGGGAACGTGGCAGTTCATCTCCGCGAAATTATTACTCGACCCGACTGCTCCACGTACCATAACTGACGAGTTGGAGTCTTTCTTGCATGTCCTTATGTGGGTTACGATCCTGTTTACGCCAACTGCCATGTCGCCAGAGCGTCTAGCCTCAATACTACAGCTTCGTTACGAAGAGGTCTGGGGTGATCCCGAAAACCCCATGGGTGGCCTGGGCAAGCGAACAGCAATAGAAGGGGGCATGACAAGTGTCAAGGTGTTTAGGCTCGTTAGCATCAACCTGGACGAACTACTTTCCCCTTTGTACTCTTCTTTCGGGGCCTGGTACGGCTCTGAACTCTATTCCATGTTATTGGAAGAGGACCCTCCCGCTGCTCAGAGGATGCTAGACCGCCTGCGAGATCACAGTTGGATACTGGAACTGATTACGGAAACACTTAAAAATAGGGATGCGTGGCCTGCAGATGATTGTGCTCAGTTAAACTCCGTTTACAAGGGGCGGGAAGAACCTAATAGGAAGCGGAAATCGGACTCGGAGCTGCAAAACACCAGGACTACACGGAGGGCTCGGTTGACATCCGAGGAACGTGCATTCCTTTAGCTACCAGTGTTCTTTTCCTTTCTGGAGATTGAGCACTGGTGAGGCGGCAACGCCGGGATGGGATATCTGCTTTACGGAAGTCAAATGCTAGAAATCTCGCCTCAAGTTAAACAATCTAAGACTCGACGAGATTGTACAAGTTTGTTCTTCCTGACAATAATCATCATGACATTAAGCTTATTGACATCGTCGGGAGCCAGCCCTTCTCATAAAGCCATGCCTCTCATAATTTGCGTTTCCCGTTGCTCCACTGGTACCGTCTGACGAAGTTGTTCTTCTGGAGGACTCCTGGCTAATCGGCTGAGGAAGGATATACAAACAGTTGCACAAGGACAAAGTACCACATACGGGGAGCTGATGCAGGCCGTGGTGACATACCTGGACAGAATCAAAAGACCTACACAAAGGGGAAATCTCAAGGAATCATCGGTATTAGACTCGTGCTGGGAACCATTGAGAGTAACCTGACTTCCTTCCGTAGAAAATGGTGAATGCCGTGAAGTCTGCAATGGCGAGTACGTTCAATTACCAGGCAGGAATATCGTTATCAAAGGTCATGGTCTCGCGAGTAGTAAGCTGCAATGCCGATGAACGCATTCCCCAGAATGTCACGAACGTAGCTCTCTAAGCCTCTCTTCGGTTAACGGGCGAAACCGCGGTCGCCGTCGTCTGAACATTGACCAGACCGCCGCCGTGCATCCGCCATTTTGAATTGCGAGTAATAGCGCAACGCCTGCTCAAATACACGGTCCATAGTCGGACTTGGCTGGGAACGAAGATCACCAATCAAACAAGGACTAATAAATCTATGGAGTTGAAGTTCATACGGCCCAGAATTTAGGTAGGTGTCTTGGGCATCTCAATCGCACGCAGAGGTGTGTTGCCCCGAAGCCACAAGGAGAATTCCGGGAGGCCCGGCCCTGCGCCATGAATGCATGACTTCAACTTGTCTTGGCAGTCAGGCTTTTTGTTCCATCGCCGTCTGGTACGCGCCATCCGAACTGTCTAGACTATGCCTGCTTCCCGACCTTTTCCTGCTCGAAAAAGGTGCCAAGAGGAAACTGTGACCCAAATCCAGGTGCAGGGTAAGCGTCCTTGCCCCAATAATGATAATAATAATGTGAAGTGCCTCTTCCTAAATGCCTTCCTGGAATTCCAGCTCTGATACTCATGCGAGCAGGTCATTCTACGACTTGCTCATCGGTGACCGCCGACAACTTGCCGGCAGTATGCGTCGCGAGCAGTTCGAGTATTCCAAGATCACTTCGGATGCCAAGTTTTTTCTTCTTTAGTCCGGGAGTTCGCAGGTCATCTTGTCATCCCGCGCAATTTTGATATCTTCTTCGCGGTTTTATATAACCTACAAAACACCGAAACGACGGCTCATGGTATTCTCTGCGTACCGAAAATTACCCTCTACCTCTAGAAATTTCTCCCCGGGCCGCGGTCTTATCACGCGGTGTTCAGAGATATTCTGTATATATACCTCGCGTCAACCGACTCAATCCAAAGACTTGACCATGCTCTCTAAGGTGTTCACCGCTATCCTCTGTGCCCAGGCAGCCTGGGCTTACAGTTCGCCACCCTCTGGTGCCATTACTGTCGGTAGCTCTGGGACGTACTCTACTCTCTCTAAAGCATTGGCAGACACATCTAGCAGTGCAAGCTCTTCCGTATCTCGTTTCATGCCCATGTACTTATGGACTTCCAGGTTTACTTTATATACTCTGGCACGTACACTGGCCAAACACTCATCTCGCGAAGCAACATCAAAATCTATGGACAGACCAGCACTGCTGATAGCTACACCGGAAACAGTACGGATTCATCACTTCCCCAGCCGCGGGACTCTTTCCTTACCTACCCATCCCAGCCGTCACTTTGACCAACTCTCTCGGTGCTGATGACGCCGGTTCCAATGATGCAAGTGGTACCGTCCGTGTCCATGGCTCCAACGTCGCACTTTATAATTTGAACATTGTGAATTCGCTTGGCGAGGTACATTTCTGTTCCCGTACTAGCGGCATGTTCTGAACTGTTATTCTAGGGTGTAAGTTCTTCAAGATGTCGCCTCATTCGGAAGCCGCTGATATGTTTCTAGGACCAAGCCATTGCCCTGAGTGTTCAGGCAACCCAGTTCGGTGGTTACGGTTTGAAAATTGTCGGATATCAGTAAGTTTCTGGGTCCCTGGCTGTGACTGCAGCCTCATAATTTCCCGTAGAGATACTTTGTTGGCCAATGTCGGCTAGTGAGTACTTTTTCCCCCTGGAGTATCTAGGTTGTCTTTACACCCAATCCGTAGTGAATTTATCGCCAATTCTTACATTGAAGGAAATACTGACTTTGTATGTTTTCATGATTTCCCCACTTCACCATTGCTAAAACATCTGACGCAGATCTTCGGACAAACCGCATCGTGAGTATCCGCCCACTCATGAATAACGGTCTTACGGCTCAGCATTCAGGCTCTGGATCACCGGCTCTGTCATTCATGTAATTCTCCTCTTCGAGTCTTGATTCCCTTTTATATGCCGTTGAACTCCTTTACAGACTCTGGGTTACGGATGGATCACCGCCTCTGGGCGAAGCAGTAGCGACAGCAACTGGTATGTTATCGACAGCAGTGAGATCTCTGGAACCGGGGATGCCTACCTCGGAAGGCCGTGGCAAAGCTACGCTCGAGTCGTCTTCCAGAAAAGTTACCTCCACAGCAATGTACCTGCGGCGGGATGGTCCATCTGGAACACTGGGTTAGTCCTATATCTCATGTCCAATACACGTTTCTTTGACACAGTTACCTTTTAGTGATGAACGGTAATTCTGTTTTTCTTTTATACGAAATGAAGTGCTTGACACTTTGGTAGCACCGGCCATGTTACTTTCGCAGAATACGGCAACTCTGGCGCTGGTGCTGACACTTCTTCGCGTGCAAGCTTCTCTGAGGTCTTGAGCAGCGCCGTGACCATTTCGACTGTGTTGGGCTCCACGAGCTGGATTGATTCGGATTTCTTGTAGCACGGTGATGTGGAATATAAATTTAGCCATAAATGTGTTGCAGATGATGAGAACGATCAAGAGCCATTACCTTGAGAGTGTAGGTGATGTTGCCTTGTGAGTCAGTCGCTGGGTCCTCATCGGGGATGACCAGCAATCCGTGCCGGAACATGCGGATAATCGGACCGATGAATGTGAGCGGAGATTGAACATTGACCGACCGAAGTTTCGGCTCGAAAATCGAACCCGAGCTAGGCCCTCAGGCCTTCAGCTTCCGGCCTCAGCGCTCAGCCTCTGTCCAAACGTTCTTTCTGCTCCTCTGGTTTGCGTTACTTATTGTGCGACGTGAAATTCCACCGCTTTACCAAGAACCACTGTATTGGATGCAAAGCTCGATGAACAAGGATGCACGACAGTGGGGTCTCGATAGAACGGTTCTATCCTTATATTTTTCGAGGTAATAGAGGTCTGAGATTGGCAGATGAGGGTTGGCCAGGCGATGTGCTAGATATTTTCGATAAGCGTCTTTCAACGAATAGGAAAAGACCGGGATAACGCGTGCCCACATTCACCTCCGCGAATCAAGAAAGGAACGGACTTGATCATTTGGAAGGAGATACTGATAGTCACAGCGCCCACGATCCGTGGGAGAGATATGGAACAACTGAGCCACTAGATATCGATCATGATCAATACGCCTACCTTTGCTTGAGACCACCATCTGCTCTATCATCATTTGGTACGTCGAATGGAAATAAGAGTAAGTTTTCAAGTCCATTGTAGCATGTCCTTCCTTTTACCGGTTTGTAGCTAGGGCCTATTTATACGCTGCCTGAGGAGCTATTCTTTAGCGTGTTTTCCACCCTCATACAATCATGGGATCCGTGGCCGTATGGACGTTTGTCCTACATGGAAAGCCCTTGGATCTTGTCCCTCATATGCAAGTCGTGGAGGGAGTTATTGTTTAGATCGCCACTACTCTGGAAATCCTACTTTGAGCATAGGCCGATTTTTGGCACGGGAATAGCTGTATACCCTCCTCCTTCCCAATTATGTGCTTTGTTATCATCCGAACGATTTCCCTCTGTCCCTCTATTCTTCCAGGTCAGGCTGACTGCCGAGACGCTTACCTTGGTTCCCACAGCCTGGGTTGATCTGCTGACAGTCCTCAGCGAAAATAGAACCAGCCTTGCACTTCCGGTGGACCTCATAATCAAAGGAAGGGCCGCTATGGCGTCCTCCGTTGTAGATCTTTGTCGAACAGTCTTCTCAGGAGACGGATCGGAAACGATTAGAATCGGATTCGACATTGATCACAACTGGACTTTCGAAGGACAAGCAGGCATGGAGACTCTGAAACATGTCTTCGCAACAATGCCTCATTATCTTCCCCTTACTCGACTTTGCGGCTCATTCGCTCTTTCCAATGAGCAAGTGTCAGATTATGTCCTTTTCGCTCAGATCATAAGCCACTGCGTCCATCTCACCCACCTCAAAATATCATCTCCCCTTGACAAGCGCATTGCTTACGCTATAGCTAGTGCGCGTCCCCCGATTTCCGTATTTGATTGCAATAATTATATAGCGAGCGCGCTGTCCCAAGTGCTCTGGACCGTCCGAAAAACTTTGGTCTGGCTTAATGCCGGGTCCGTAATACGGGTCACCCATATTGGCGGTACCGTGACATTTTCCAGCGGCATGCAAACATTTGTTTTGCCACCCTCCGGTTTTCCTTTACTCCGCGAAATCCATATCGCTTTTGATGACAGCGACACAGGGCTCTTGCAAGCTCTAGGCAACACCAGACTACCAACTCTCTCCGCACTGCGATTGCATATCAATCGCTCCAGCGATGACCTTCATGATTCTGAGCGTCACTTGCGTGATTTCCAATACGCATCGGCCTTCGCGAACAAGTACGGTCAACAGACCAAGTTCTTGACCCTTGATGTGCTCGGTGAAGAAGAGGACTGTGTCCAATCCATACTCAACCAGTTTCCCAACCTCGAGGGGTTGGCTCTGGGAAGTATTGGATTATCGTGCCCGTGCCATGAAACACTGCGCAATCTGCGTATACAGTATGCGTGGGATGAGAATTGGCCGCTCCTTTATCCAGAGTCTGGCCGTTTCCCCTCTCTCAATACAATTGGGATTCCAGCCACTCAGTGGACGAAAGCCCGGGAAGACCTTCAGGCGCGTGGTATAGGTGTCGATCTCTGGGAAGACAATTATGCATGGGGAGACAGGAACATGTCATTTTGGACCCAAGGTTTTTTCTCTTAATCGTCGTGGTATCTCGGCGCACTCGTGCGCTTCCATTCACCTCCTAGCCCCAGCTCTTATCGACGGGAGCATTATCAAGATGTAGACCTTCCTAGCGTATGGTGAACCTCTTAGAAGCCTTCGACGGATGAATGTGTTACTGTGGCACATATGCATCGAAGGGGAAAGTGCCTTAACCTTCCTTTTCTCTGGGAAATGGGGTTCGGGACCAATTTAAAAAGGGGCCTTATGGTGATTGCGGTCTGTTCGGACTTCGCGGACCATTATGTGTATTAACGTGCGAGCATCATATATGAATAAATACGGTCACCAGATAACCATAAAGTAACATACAGAAGGAACTCTACGTGTCAGTCACCTCTCGTACCTTCATTTCAGTCTCGAACTTCTTGGTTGTACTAGGATCCATAACATCGATACCCATCTCTTCAGCTATAAACGCAAAGATGAGCTTCGCATCCACTTCTTTCACAGGAAAAGGGCAAGTCGTACCAGCAATCTGCTTGACGGGTCCGGTAAACCACTTTCTCGCACTCAAAAACCAATACCCGAAACTATAGGCAAGAACTATCCCGACCGCCACAATGGAGTAATTGAAGGTTTGCGAATCCACGGGCTGTTCCAACAGGACATGAGATCCAATACTGCTCACTAGACAATAACACAATACGTACATCCACCTGGGGAAGGATGAAGGCAATGGAGATGAACATGATCCACAGTACCGCAGTTATTGCCACTGGGTATGAGAATGAGCCAAGATGGAATGGACCTCGTACAAAGTGTTCTCGGTTGATGACACGGAGTGCGACAGGTATACCTAGACCGAACCATCATTGAAGGGCTCACAGTGTGAAATATGAATATGCTTACCATAGGAGATATACAAGCCAATCGTGGCGATAGATGTAGCCGCTGAGAACGCGACCGTGCTGCCTAAACTAGGTAGGCCTAGAATGAAACTCAAGGTACAAGCGAGCCATACTAAGGGAAGATAAGTGATAAGAGATATCATTATAGCACAGACACATACCAGTCCGTATGGGCGACTTCCACTTCGTGCTGACAACCGCAAAGAACGGGGACCCAGGAATACCACCATCCCGAGCAAATGCGTACATCATACGGGAATTCGACGTGATTGAGAACGTGCTTATTCGATGATCGGTGCAAATGACACGTTCGAGAATGACTGTACTTACCCACAAAAGAACATGCATCCGATAATAATCACCTTCAAGATAAGAAGCCAATAATAAAAGTGAAATATTAGGAACACACCATAAGGACAATGGCCCCATTAGTTCCAACAGTATCCAAAAAGATTTGAGCCACTGGTTGTCCAGTCGCCGAATTCACCGTCGCATCAAGGTCTTGAATGGAAAAGAGTAACCCGAGAAGGAGATACCATCCTAGAATGGCTGACACGCCAATGGCCATTACGATGCCGATACTTCCTGACATGGCAGCGTTACGCGTCTCTTCCGTCATCTGTGAAGTTCCGTCAGTAAGAGGCATTGCAGGAATGAAGTAAAACTAAACACACATGAGCGCTAGCGTCAAATCCTGAGATAATGGTCAAGGTAAGTACACGGTGAAGGCGAATATTACGCACCTGTGAGAGTGTACTGGTAACATATAGAAACACATCAACAGATGAACACGCTTATTGACAAGGATCTTACTTGTGCCATAAGAGTCTAGGTAGTGCGTGTCAATTACCAAACGTTTGGAAGAACTCAAAGAAACATACGCCAATAACCACGACATATGCATGACTAGCTCTTTCACCCCACCCACCAGTCCCGTCGATAAATTGGGTAAAGACAAATTTGGCCGACTGGTGCGTTGGAGCTTTCGCGAGAATAGCAATCACCAGCGAAAAGGTTCCGAGGGCGTGCCACCACACGGAGATGTTATTCAGGTAATGTAGAATGTGTACGCCAAAAGTGTTGATCAAGCCTACATATCCATCAAACGGGAGCACGGATGACTGAACGCAGGAGTACAAACCTTGTGTGAACAGAACAGCCGCGTAGACACCAATCTGAGTCTTCGAAGTAGGCACGAAGTCGGTTTTGAACGTGCACACTGTGGACAAAAAGCTAGCACAAGCGAAACTGATACCGGTGGTGACCGCGACTTGACCCAATAGATTAAACCAGCCTACCAGGATCATCAATCGAGGCACCTATTTGGGAATCAGACATACATACCACATATCCACGACGCCATCGCTGCGTGTTCCGGTTTTGAAAGCATGGCTGCCCAGAAATAGGGTCCCCCGGATGTTGGATGTGCACTAGCAGGAATGAAAACTGAATGTCGACGTGATTCAACTATGAAATTGATTCTACCTGCAGACCTCTAATGATGTGTTAGAGATAACATTGAAGTCAGAGAGACTTGAAGGTGTGACGTACCAGCCATGGCCAGTCCCACGAGCATAGTGAATAATGAGACAACAATCCATCCCCACACCATTACAGCAGGACCTCCGGTATTCTATTCGCCTTAATCAGGACATGATGGGTTTGTAGGTACGATGTACTCACCAATCCAAACAGAAACAGTGATGACATACCGGTCACTACGGATATGATTGAGAAAGACACCTGAATACTGGCTTTTAGCGCGCTAAATCATTGAATAGGGCGCGAGAAAGAGGTACCCCGAAGTTCTGTTAAAAGCGATATCAGAAGACAGATGTGCGGATTTTCTTGCGCAAAACCGTACCTGCATCAAACCCAATTCTCGTCTAGTATACCGCGGCTCAAGGTCAGCATCGCAAGGACGTACGAATAAATAATGAAAACGCACTTGAGTTCCTGCTTGTAACCCATACGCGCCAAATCTTCTTCATCGTTCTCAATGACATGGTCATGGATTGCGTCGGCCATGTTGGATGCAAAGAATTGAAAGGCCGGAAGCCAGCATAAGGCGATCTGTCGTACTTAAAATGGACCTGGCAGTGGATACACGATAAGAGAGCACATGCACGAATTGCCCGAAAAGGACCTACCCGTGGTGTTAAGCCGCGACTCGGGGATTGGCATTTGATGATCCCTGACATTCAGCAACGTTATCTTTCACCACCGCCGATGGGCATCATTGAATGACTTACCCGCGGCGTCGGTTAGTTAGGGGCAGAATTGGCTCGTCTTAGGAATAATCAACAGGATTTTGAAACTGGCGCCAGAGACAGAAATGAATATTCCTGGAGCAATGGCTACTGGTTCCGTCACTGAGCAGGGTAGTGGCGCCGTACCGGATTTCTGTATACCGCCAAGGTGATGGTGGGGTCATCAGCCAAGATGCAATAGACGCTAAGTTCCCCCCACCTCCGTGCCCTCTAGCCGAACGAGGTGCGTAACCCAGGTAGATAAACAAAGTTTAAG
Organism: Armillaria luteobubalina; assembly: GCA_030435615.1. Classification (NCBI taxonomy): domain Eukaryota; kingdom Fungi; phylum Basidiomycota; class Agaricomycetes; order Agaricales; family Physalacriaceae; genus Armillaria; species Armillaria luteobubalina. Next base: position 33,653 of record JAUEPU010000189.1, read on the forward strand.
CAGCCATATTGATGAATCTGTTTTGAGCCTGAGCAGCTAAGGCCAATTGGGAACAAGCTATATGATACCAGCGGCAGCGTACACGAACGAAGTCCGTACATGGAGTGCGCCAATTTCGATTCTTGTGTGGGCTTTGGATGCACCGAAATTCGAAAGGATTAAAACTTTAGTCGTGTGCGCGTGTCCTTGAAAGTTGAAATGCTATTGCGTAGAGATTTGCCGTGGCAGGAGTGACAGGTGGCTGTACATGTATAAACCAACCCCGAAATTTGAAATGAACAGTTGTTACGAGCGAGGCTTCGGAACCTTGCTTTGGGAGAAAAGTTAACAAGAATTAGCCATGGCCTAGGAGGTCATCTATAGCCTACATTGGTATGGTGCACTGTGCTTCGGTAGGTAGACCCAGACACTTGCATGAAAGAGTTATCAGAAAACTCGTTACAGTGACTGGCAAGTGTCTGCACTGCTAAGATCGATAGATTGGGGGAACAACGCCAGTAGTAGCGCTCTGAGAAAGCAGCGCCTCGTAGGTGCCGCTACAGCCTAGGAAGAAAAATCTCACATGTCCGATAGGTAGCCAACTGAGAAACGTCACTTCAAAGAGCAACTCTACAATCAGTTCTGTTGTAAATTTTTTTCGAAAGGCAGCCTTTTGCATCGGTTGAAGCCTGAAGGGATGATAGCCAAGTTATTCAAACACTAAAACGGCAGCTTTCCTAATAGGGAGTAGGAGCTGCCAAATTTGGTATATTTTACAGCTAGTCACGCGACGGGAGGTGCCGGTTGGCAGTGTACGCTTTCCCGATATTCAATCCATTGTTTGTCCATTGATTGGTCTTGGACAGACCTCGCACTCTACTTCTACAGCAAAACCTACAGCTTCGTCTGGTCGGTGACGCCAGGTCGGAGATCTGCTTAACCACCGTTTTGTTCCTTTGACATGAAGTGGCGGTGCCGGGGCGTTCCTTCGAGGCAACGCGTCCATTCGGCTTGTTCAGGTATAAATACGCCTGCTCACTTTTAACAATGCCTCACTACATCGGCACTGAAGAAACATGAACGTATCACGGACGTCCTTGCGCTCTGCTACTCGACTTGCATTCCGACGACTATCACCGTCAACCTTGGCTATTCCGAGACGGAATATTTTTACTATAATACAGCAAGGGCATGAAGGCTGGAGGTTGAGGTGAGCTCTTGATCTTTCTTCTGTCAAGTCTAAGCCACTAACTTTGTCAAACGGTCAGCTTCGGTCGGGACCCTGTGCGCCTAAACCCTGGAATCTGTCTGAACATACCAGTCTATCATACTATCCAAAAAGTGGACTTGCGGGAGTCTTCTATCTCAATACCAAATGTGTGCCGCTTGTTTGAGTCTTTTCCCCTCAAGTTTATTGATTACATTTGCGTAGCTCCCCGGCTACACTCTTGACAACGTAACCAAATTTAACGTTCTGATCTTGTATGCTACTGAACCATTCAAAACAGGTCCCCGTAACCTGTTCAGGATCGCTGTTTTATCGAATTGTCGACGGATACAAGGCTTGCTTCGAAGTTAGCGATGTGCAGAACAACATCAGGAATGCAGGAACCTCGGCGATGCGAGCCGTTCTTGGAACATTCAGCTACGATCAGGTGCGTCGAAACTCTCTATGCAATGCTTTCCCACTCTCATGAAGGAACCCATGAAGGTTATAGGCGACCGAAATGGCCTCAACACGAAGCTAAATTCTGTGATTGGTAATTCTATTCGGGTAAGTACCGCGTTTGCCGACGGAAAAAACGTCTGGAGTGACATTTGACTTTAGAACTGGGGGGTGGAGGGCACTCGCTTTGAGATTCAATCGTTCCAGCCCGCGAACCGTGAAGTCGAGAGGCAACTTGAACTGCAGATGGAGGCTGAGCGTAATCGGCGGAAACAGCTTCTCGACACGCAAGCACAAGTCAATGTGGCAGAAGGTCATAAGCAACGCGTAATTTTGGAGAGTGAGGGACATGTAAGGACAAGCGATTCTATCTATTATAAAATCTGATCGTTTCATAGCTTCGAGCCAAAGCGAATGAAGCTGAGGCCAGTTACAAGACTGTTGTTCGCGAGGCCGAGGCACGGTGCGTGGTCATCTCTTTCTCGTCCTGTGCTAGGTTGATAAATTTGTGAATGTAGGCAACAACAGGCTATTATGGAGGCGTCAGCTCTCGCGATGCAGGTCGAGGATATTGCTCGAAGTATATCTCTGGACAAGGACAGTGTGAGGCCTGAGGAACGTCTGCGGGCCCTGGAGACATTGGTTGAGCTACGTCGCCTTGAGCAGCTGAAGGCCATTGCTGCAAGCAAGAGCAATTCTACGTATTTCTTCGGCGACAAGTCCGCTTTAGGACGTTCTAGTGCAGATGCTTACAACATCGATTATGCGGAGCATATCAAGGATGGAGTTGAGAAGACTCGCCGGGAGGCTGGCGTGGCGATGACAGCATAGATGTGGTTTCGCTTTATCATCCTTGGTTCTCCTTGCAGTGTAGCATATATAGATCATTGTAGCCCCACTCATCGTAAATTCCAGAATCCCGAGTTCTATAAACATACAGTATTTTCTCGGTTTTTATAGTGCTGCGAAACCCCGCGGCAAAACCCATCAGCGTCGATCTATACGTACGAACTGGGCGGTTGCGCCTTTAGAATCTCTTGGTAGGTCCGATAGAATCATTGTTTCATTGGCCTTTCTGTAAATAGGCACCCATAGGACTATTGCTTTCGCGCGTAATATTCTGCATCTCCCCTCTCGCTGACTATCCTATTCGAATAATATCCGCCGCTCTCTCGGCCATAACGTACACCGCCACCTGAGGATGCGCTGCCGGCAGGAATGGCTAAAAAGAATTAATAATCTGAGATCACCAGAAGAGCTAAGAACTTACAAAAATCGATGCGTCGACAATCCTAACACCTTTCGCGCCCTTCAACTTTAAATCAGGGTCTACTACCCCCCAATTGGCATCGGGAGGAGACATGCTGGCGGTCCCAAATGAATGATCAAGACTACGTACACCATCTCTAATTGTGGTGTTTGTTGCGAGGCCGAGGATATAGCCTTCCCAGGCCGGGCTGGTAACAAATTTATGTGCGCTAGTAATGGCGTACTGCAGAGTGGCTAGGTCTTGCTCATGAAAGAGATAATTTGGGTTGATCAAAGGCGACTCCAAGGGATTTGCACTACTTATGGTCACGTTCCCACCTATGTCAAAGGGATCATGAATACGAAACGGAAGACAAAGAGGGAGGCATACGTGATAATGGGCATAGAGCGGCAGCCGTGACTGAGAGATAGTTTCCTGTGTCAGGGATAGGCTCTCGGAGAAGGCCATTCTACGAATGAAGAACAGTGAGCTCACCATTACATAGTCGAGGTCATACGACGCACCGAAAAAATCAACTCATAATGTGCCGTCTCATCCCCTGCACACGGTTCCCTCTCTATGATGCCTGCGTCATGAGGAACACGAAGGAACACTCCTTGGTTTGCTGCTCCCGTCGACAAAAATCCCGTTCGATTTGCCTGCCATTCTACCAGAGCTGCCGCCTGAAAAGTGGCATTTCGAAAATAGATATTTTCGGTAGTATCTGTACTGTTGACAAAGAAAGTGAAAACATATGATGGGTGGTCGGTCAAGTTCTTTCCCACATCAGGGAGGTGAAGGACTGGTTGGATTCCCAGAGCGAAAAGTTCGGTACGGTCGCCGATACCTGAGTTGAGGAGGATATGCGGGGAACCGATGGTACCTGCAGAGAGGATGACCTCCTTGAGAATCGACGGTGCGAGGATGTGCATTGTTGCTATGCAATGAACGCTTGTCAGTCAAAAATTCTGGGTGTGCTAGAATACTGAATTACCTCCATCATCCTGACTAAACTCGACAGCATTGAACGTTGGGAAAACGCTGGGGTTTGGAGTATTCGCCGATGGAATAATTCGAGTCACATGTGCGTGAATTAGGACATGCAGGTTCGGTCGGCCGACGTACTCCAGTCCAAGATAGGACGTCTGGGAGCTACTTCGAGTTCCGTTGCCGATAGTCGATGGTCTCCAACCTATATGAATTCTCCACGATCAGTACTTACATTCGATGAGATAGTCCACCCAATAAATCCTTACCAATACCAAGCTCGTATCCAGAATTATAATCTAGATTAAACGGGAATTCGCGAGGCAGCTCTTTCGTCACTTGAATAACGCGACCGTCTATGCCGCGTGGATATCCCGGAAGAGAAACAAAGTTGATACCGTCAAATCCATGAACTGCTGGATCAAATTGCCCGGATGTATTGTGGTGGTCAGCAGGGGCAACGAAGCGTTCATTCTGCCGTAAGGTCCAGATGAAGTACGATCGACTAAAGTGAAAGGCACTGCTGACCTTTCTGAAGTACAGTTGTGGACAATCAAAATCGACAATTTTGATCGGGCGTGATGTAGCTAGATTCTGTTTTTTCCCCAGAAATCTGACCTCGGAATCTGAACGTTAACCGCAATGGCAAAATACGTCTAAAAAACTGCCTCCGAAGTTTTTCCCACGACGATTTAGGATGGCCAAATTTTTGGGGCAAAATTCCGAATTCATACTACCCCTTTCGGACCTCGGCAACATAACTTCCGACCAGGATCAGTTCGGCACGTCCATTGACATCATGGAAGACTTTGCTGGGTTCTGATTTCACCAGCATATTGTCGTCGTATGCGGCTGACTTTGCTTGCGACATCTTGACAACATCTGGTCCCTTTGCGAAATGCTTAAGGACCACCTGTATTATTATGTAAAAGTGAGTATTGAGAGAAGCAGAGAAATCGGAGCATTATCGGACCCCAGTTTTTTTGTCACTGGCTTTTGCAAATAATCAGGATCAAAAGCAGCCTGTTTCTGCTCTTCGAACTCAACTATCCATTCCACCATCTCATTGTGGAATACCTTGAGTGTACTCTCATCTGTATCCTCTTCAGAACTATACTCAGAATTGAGCTCAAGGGACTCGGCATTGTCACACCCAACATCAAAGTCATATTCATGCAATGTCTAAATTACTGTCATCCCCTCCAATGGGGGAAGGAGTAGGGATCTTGAGTGTAGTGAATGTTTGATCCCAGAGGCCGAAAATGTTTCGTTTGGCCTTCGTAGAGGGTCAAACCTGTTCATGGGTGCTCATGATGGTGGATGTGGCAGTGTCAATTGTAAGAGAACGGCTCGATAGAAAATTTTTATTTTGTTCCTATGATATACAGAATGGCGAGGGCATTCATTTCCGCTATCTCCGAAGTTTTTCCTGCCACCTTTTCGATTTGGCCAAAAAATTTGGGGTCATTTTTCTAGAAATGGCCTAGAGCAAAATCGGCTCGTGCCAAAACGTTCATTTTGGTCCTAGCTACCTATCTAAATAGTAAAAAGTCCGCCCCGAAACTCTGGGGCGCCTACATAAATAGGTGATCAAAATTGTCGATTTTGAGTGTCCACAACTGTACGGCTGCAAAGCTTCCCACCCCCAACCAGGGTCACCACTGATTTTGGCATAGCGGTCGTAATCTTGTGATGAACCACGAGTGTAGGCCATATAGTCTGATTTCGCATCAATAATCCAGTCTTTCATCCAAAAGGACAGGGACGCACTAACGGCACTACTTCCACCCAATCCATATCCTCGAGGAAGCGGTATAGATCGCCCATTCAAGCCAGGTTGTTCAGTTGTGGTAAAATTCCAATCCCAAGGCGTTCCAGGTGTTATTTGAGGACAAAAGAAAGGCACTTGAGACAGAAGGACGTCAGCCGTTCTTAAAAAAGTTAGCACCGAAAAGTTCCACAGGAATGTTGCACCTACGATCCACCTGCTTCGAGGACGAGCACAGAAATATTGGGGTCTTCGGTCAAACGGTTCGCAACGACGTTTCCTGCTGTCCCGCCTATAGTGTAGAGTTAACGGAAGGGCATCTTGAGAAGGAGAGGAAAACGAGCCTCCAATAATGATGAAATCAAAATCGAGAGTCGGTAGTTCTTCGAGCGTTTCATATATTGCACCGAAGGTGTTCGCTGTGTATAATGTAAGGAGGGAAAGAAGTAAGAGATTCATGACCCACCGATCGAGGCCGTGGCTATTTGTACCTAACCTTCTAGTTGTATTTCGGCTTGCTTCGGGCATGGCGAAGTTTCCCAGTACTACCAGCTGACAAAGAAGTTTCACCACAAGACTAGTATTTCTCGTAAGGCTGCAGGCAGGCAAAAGCCGGCGAAAGCGGGTGAATAATATATTAGATTTAGATTTACACTTTTGATGATTACAGCAATCTTTCATCTATGCGGTTCAGTGGGTAGAATGGCCGCGAAGCGACGATAACGGAGTTTTGCAATTAGACCAGGCCTTTTAATTATTCGGTCTCCATGTTTAACTACCAAGGGCCAGTTCAGACGATCAGAGATAGATCGGAGTGTCTTGAAGAAGTCGCCTAGATAGAGCTGACCATTGTCCGATCAATTGTACAGGTAGATAGTACTGAGCACCAGCCTGCCAACGAAGTAAGATATGTTGGAAGCTGGGCCGATCAGCGTGAAAAAGCACAGTGGGCGGTCGTTGTGGTGGTCAAAAGATTGGATTGTTGAGGTACCAAATTGTCCATAAAGACAAGTAAGCAGGCTAGACATAGTACGGGTATCATCCAAGTTCGATCTCCAAGAAGATAGGCGCAAGTTCGGCACGTTTGAAGGCTTTCGAGTCTGACTTAGTATCGGAGGAGAGGGGGGCGATTCCAAGGACGCGTACGACTGCGCATGTTGCAGTGTAGTAGGTCACAGGCTGTCACAGACGGCGTCTACACCATCACGTGATAAAGTTAGTACTTCTAATTCCTTTGTTTGCTATTGTTGTCGCGACGGTGACCTCTTCGCTTTCTCCTTCCAGTGTCGAGAAATGCCACCCAAGAAACATACCGTCAATGAAGAGGACGCGTTTATGCAGGATCTCTTGTCCGGCTTGGACGATTCATTCTGGAACGCGAGTCCTACACCAGATCCATCTCCGGCAAAGTCTAGGCAGAAGACGACGCGTATTAAACACGAGGAGAAACGACCGTCTACCCCACCCAAACTAGTCTCCCAAAATTTCAATCTGTCGGAACTTCTAGAAGGAGCAGAGGACTGGGATTTTAGTGACGACTTCCTCACACCCAAGAAGGATGCGGATAAGAAAGAGATTCCGGTGCGCAAAGCTTGTCTAAGTAGCTTGAATTCTAACAGTAAATCGTCTATAGCTCAAACCCCTCCCACATCCTGCCCAGAGATCATTCGAGAGTGCTGCGTGTACGCGGTGTATTGTGCAAGCCGTTGAAGAGCATCAAGTCGGCTCCAAACACGAAAAGGTGATATAGCTTCTCATTTGCATATTAAATCTCTCACGTTGTATGCTAGAACCTCATAGTGAGAGTAGATGGCAGCAAGGAGAAGCGTTCAATCATCTTACGTGACGATTGGACCGTCACTGATGTTCGTAAAGGTGTGTAGCCTAAGCTCTGTCTGCACTCTCCAACCTCATTCTTTCACAGGTGATGTCATCAACACCATTGGCAAATTCACTGTTCTAGGCGAATCGTCCTCATCGCTCACATCCTCAATTGCAATTTCATCTAAAAACAATTTGCTTATTCTTCACCCTGATGTCCTCATTACCGCTACCGCTCTCTCCAATGCCCCTCAGTGTCGCAGGAAACCCTTGATAACCTCTCTCGTCCGTTCGTCAACCGATTACACGCCTTCTCTTGTTTGGGGCAATATGCTCCACAGCGTGTTGCAGGCTTGTCTAGTTGCAGAACGCTGGGATGAGATCTGGGTTGATGACAAGATTGATGAGATTGTTCGCGGCGGGCTCTCGGATCTTGTCCGCATCAATACCAACGTCGACCAGGCAAAACGGGAGGTGAAGGCTCGAGCAAAAGGACTCCATGCATTTTCCGAAAAATACATGGCATCGTCGCCCAAGGTAACTCCCCCAACTTTTGTTTTCTTTTCAGCATTCACAATGAACTCCTGTATAGTCCGGCGCGAACCTGACAAACACTCGAGCGGGTCGCAATGAGGTGTCTTTACTGGCTATAACGAAAATTCTTGACATCGAGGAAGATATATGGTGCCCTTCGTATGGTCTGAAGGGTAAACTAGATGCAACCGTACAGACGACCATTTCTGAAACGAAGCCACCATTCCATAAACCGGTGCTCACAGACGGACCGAAACCGTTGGAGCTGAAGACCGGACGTGCCATGGCAGGCATGGAGCACCGCGCTCAAACTATGTTATACAGTCTTCTTGCGGAGGAGCGATACGGATTGGAGGTGTCGTCTGGTCTTCTGTATTATACACAGAGCGAAGAAGTTCTTCAGGTTGACGTGAACAGGAATGAACTCAGGGGGCTCATCATGGCGCGAAATGAAATGGCCGGCTACATGGTTCGCCGTCATGAAGATCCCCCCGAACCCTTTCTTCCACCAACGCTAGATGACGAAAGGTTATGCAAAAGATGTTATGTGTTGGACGCATGTATGTTGTACCGCAAAGTGACTGTTCTTCAATTCTTCGAAAGGACGCTGACTAACTGATGCTGGCAGGCTGTGGAAAATGTCGAGGATACCGACTCTCCAATTGCGGATGCCTACTCCCTCAAAACCTCGCACCTTTCCCCTTCTCATGCCGCCTTCTTTAAACAGTGGGAGCATCTCATATCCCTCGAAGAATCAGACATGGGCCGATTTAAAAAAGAGTTATGGACCATGGGTGCTTCTGAAAGAGAAACTAAAGGCCGATGCTTTGGCTCCATGGTTATCGATTCGACGTATCGTCCACCATCTCAGTCGCATGCATCTCGGGATACCAAAATCCATCGATACACCTATAAATTCCTTCGCTCCTCCGGATACAAAATATCTTCCTCCCTTTTAAGTGGATTCCTCAACGTAGGCGACCCAGTGACGATTTCCGTAGAGCCCCATCTGCTCGCACTCGCAAGAGGATTTATCCTTGAGCTCACGCCGACAGACGTTATCGTCGGAGTCGATCATGATTTATCCTCACGCTCTATTCGCGATCGTTTATCGGCCTTTGGTTCCGCCTCCTCTGACATTATATTCCGTATCGACCGAGATGAGCTCTTTGGCGGTATGGGCCGTATTCGCGAAAACCTGGCCCAGCTTTTCTATTTGGATGGCGATACTAGACGGTTGGAGCTTGTCGTGGATTTGAAGCATCCTTCTTTCAGCTCTGACCAGATACCTCTTCCTCCTTCTGTAGTCCAATACTCGGCACATCTTAACGTTAACCAGATGCAAGCCATGAACAAGGTTCTTTCTGCCGAAGATTATGCTTTGATCCTTGGGATGCCAGGCACTGGGAAGACGACTATCGTTGCGGCTATTATCAAGACGGTCGTGGCAATGGGCAAGACTGTCCTGCTGACCTCGTACACGCACTCTGCTGTGGATAATATTCTGTTAAAGCTCAAGGATGCCGATTTCGGTATTCTGAGATTGGGTAACACTGACAAGGTATGCTACATGATAGTTACCTAAATCGATCTTATTATCCCCTAGGTGCATCCTGAAATCCGCGCCATGACGCTGTCATCGAAGCGAGAACCCACTACGGTCGAACAACTAGAGTTCCAGATCATGACACCTCCTGTAGTTGCAACCACATGTTTATCGATCGATAAGTATGTGGATACGACTACTGGTGAGACCGAGCTGATTAGTTTTATTCAGTGCCTTGTTTTCTCGGCGAAAGTTTGACTATTGCATAGTTGACGAGGCATCTCAAATCACGCTTCCTAGCTGTCTTGGCCCTCTCCGCTTCGCGGACAAGTTCGTGTTGGTAGGCGACCACTTCCAGCTTCCACCTCTGGTAAGTTCTTGTTGGCATTTAGCATTTAATAATTGCTCAGTCCAAAATGCCAGGTCCGAAACAAGGAAGCGCGTCAGGGAGGACTGGATGTGTCTCTTTTCCGGCGTCTCTCCGATGCGCATCCTCATTCGGTCGTTGACCTTGCGTATCAATATCGCATGAACTCTGACATAATGATGCTGTCCAATAAACTCATCTATGGCGACCGTCTGCGCTGTGGTTCTAAAGCTGTGGCGAACCGTTCTCTGGTTCTTCCAAACCATCATTTCCTGAAGGCGATACATGGAGGAAAGTTGACGTGCCATCGCAATGGGTGCTGGATTGAGCAGCTCATGTCAGAGAGGTACGCGGGCATCTTTGTTTGCTTATTTTGAAGTCGACCGTGTCCCTAGCTGCAAAGCTGTCTTTGTCGATACAGATCTTGTGCCCGCCCAAGACTCAAAAGTAGGGGACCTGGTCCAAAACGAAGTCGAAGCCAGCCTTGTGTATCAAGTGACCGAAACTATGTTGCGCAGCGGAGTCGCTGCAGACCAAATTGGCATCATCTCGCTGTATCGCCAACAAGTAAAGCTCTTGACGCAGATGCTTCATGAACACAAAGGCATCGAGGTTCTCACAGCTGATCGAAGCCAAGGGCGAGACAAGGACTGCATTATCATTTCGATGGTGCGGTCCAATGATGATGGTTTGGTAAGTGATGTCAGTGCACTCCTTTTGCTGGTGCTCATTGGTATTTCTGTAGATTGGTGATCTGGTCAAGGATTGGAGGCGAATGAACGTTTCTTTCACCCGCGCTCGGTCAAAGCTCATCATTTTTGGATCGCGCAAGACTTTGCAAGACGTCCCACTCCTGAAAGAATTTTTCGCTCTGATGGAAGGGCAGAGCTGGATCATGCAGTTACCACCCAAAGCAGATGTCAGTCATGCAAGAGCATTCGATGCTACAACGCCTTCGAAGCGCGTTCTAGAAGACACTTTCTGCCAGAGGAAGGAGAACGTGAGCAGTATCAGACCGCAGAAGAAGGTGAAGGTGAAGAAAGGTGTAACAGAGGAAGGTATTCTGCGCAGCCGGCCCATTTTGCTTGATCTAGTAAACGACGGTCGATGACAATTTTTGAATTTCATGTAGCCCAAAAAAGTTCAGGATGTACAGTAATAAATAGATGTCAGAGTGTTATGGCAACTGTAATAATGGATAGGAAAATATGACGAGTGACAGATGGAAACAATATATGCAAAACGGATTTGATATAAAATTCTCAAACGTCTGATAGTTGAGCCCACTGCCGCTCTTCCAAAGCTATTTGTCTGCTCTCCTGAGTCAATTCGCAGGAGTAGCAACACGTAGATACAAAGCAATCTTTGACAATATGCCCATCAATACCATAATGTCCCCTCACCGCTCTGCGATTTTGTGCCTGTATTCCACAAGCCGTACCACAGAAGGGTAAACACGCAGCGTATATGCAGCAGGAGTCGGAGCAGGAACCACCAAATGGATCAGGGTGAGGGTCATTTGTTCTTTGAAGATGCTCTATACGATCGGCGTTCTGGCCGAATGTGATACAAGGGCAGAAACACGCAGACACGCCTGATTCTAGATAATAAGCTACAGCACAAGCCTAAACAAGATCGTGTAACTCACAACTTCGGAAGTCTCCCCAGACGTGGAACAGATTGCGAGACCATTTCGTCTGTTTCGGAGTGCCATCTTCAACACTCTTTGCGTATTTATCAGCTGCCATTGCATTGAGCGGCTCGGGTTGTTGCGTGACATACTGAAAGAGGACTGTCAACGGAGGAGCCCTTGATAGAGAAAAGGTGCTTACGAGTTTAGAGTTCTGAGGAAGATTCTGCTCATGGTGCAGAGTCCTGAAGCTGTCAAGTAGACTGTCGATGCTAGCTAATGGATCTTGCTTGGGAGCACCTCCGTCCTATAGGAACGTTAGTATTGAATGGTTATACGAGAGAAAGAAAACAAGAAGCTAACATTGTGCGGAGTATATGCCGGAGGAGGAGCGTTCATGTGGTTGTAAGTGATGTAAGAAGGCGACATTTTGTTGTTGTGAATGTTGTTACATACGAGCGGAAAGTCGTCATCTTATAATCCAGCAATGTGAGACCATGTGGCAGTAATGTCTCCGATAATATGAAGAGGAGTTCTGGGCTGTACGGAGGAAGAGAACCACGAAGCTCTTCCGGTCTCTGAAACTTGAGACAGAAGACGGCGGAAGATGGACTTTCATGTGATCGTTGATTTTCCTTTTATGGAACGGAGGGCAAGACAGACAGTCCTTGTGATTACCACAGGAGACCTCGAAAAAACAAACCAACCGAATATTCGAAACGACATATTGTTTTTAACGTGTCCGTGGAGGTTTCTTGCTGGCCGATGTTCTACGACAGGTGCCCCCAGGTGAACATCCAAACAATGTCATGATAAATGGAACGTAAAGTTCCCGCGGAAGTAATGTGAGACGAACTATAGGAGCGATTCGTAAGAAAATCGAGGTTTCAGTGAAATGCTCCTGCCCTCGGTGGAATACTCCGTCTATGACTGGGAGAATTTCTAAAAGATCGTGGTTCAGTCAGCGCCGGGATGAACGTGAAGTTCCTCCAATTTTTGCTTCAAGTCAAGTTGCCATATTTCCGGAATAGCAAATATGCATCTGAGTGTACAAGTCAGAGATGAACGGCGAATATCAGACAGACTTGCAAAGGAAACGCCATGCCTCAAATTGTCAGTGGTGGTTTCACAGAACTCGCCCTCGGGGGATGTCAGAGTTAAACGATTTCTTGCTCGACTTCATCATTTTAAGGAGATAAATGCACCTAACCCGCACAAAACTGTTCTTTGTAAAGTTTAGAAAGTTTTGGTCGAAGTCAAAGTGCGCACGGGCCATGCGTAAATTCGTCGTGTCCGGCACCGGCCCGGTCACCTTCATTTCACTCCATCATGTACGCTCTTTGTTTTCCTTGAAAAGCACGGCACTTATTATCCAGGCCTCCCAAGGGCGTAAGTCGAAGAAAAGCTGCAGCTGATGGATCGTCGACGCCCAACACACCCGTACGAACCTGGCTATTCCTCAAAGGCAGTCAGTAACCCTTTCCCATAGAGCCTAGCTGTACAACTATCCTACCTGCACAGCCCAAAACCGTTCAAGAATCCATATTACTCAAAGAATGTCAACCGTAGGGCGAAGAATTTGAAAACCGTGCTGAGCCAGGAGCGAGAACGGGAGAGAGCAGAGCGGGAGAGGAGAAAATTAGCACAGCCGGATGTTCCCCTTGAGCCAGATGAGATGCCTACCTGTATGTCAAGTTGGATTTCGCTTTATTCTGCTGAAGAAACTGTAGATGCGTCAATCGAGGCTCCGCCGTCTTTGTTGCCGATGAAGCATTATTGTGATGTCACGGGTCTCGAGGTGCGTGCTCCGGCGCTTCTGGGTTAGGATCATCCTTTACGATTCCTAATAGGCACCCTATACGGACCCGGCTACGGGCCTGCGGTTTCATGATAAGAGTGTGTACCAAGTCATCAAAGGGATGGTCCGTACGTTTCTCGTCCATCCTGAATCGTGGCTCATTCGACGTTATAGAGTGTTAGCACCGCGAAAGATTATCTTTCAGGTATGCGAAAATGTGTTTGGATTATCGTCGTGTCTTACATTGCTTTCTGCAGCTCGTGGTGTTAACTCTATCGTCAAGTAATCGGCAGGTCCACAGCACTGTCTCTTGTCCTTTCTGTTTGTCCACTTGTTTTCACATTCACCCTGGTAGTGCTATCAGCACAACCACCCCATTTGCGTCATGAAATGCTAGCTAATGTTAAATGCTATTGCATTCTGCGTTAAGAGACAATGCCAAATTATGGTAACCAACCTCAACAAGGCATCCTGAAAACCTCGATACGAGTTCTCTCCAGCTCTCAGCATTGCGCTGAACATGATCAGCGAGCGAGCACTTCCGCATGCTATCGTGCACCCGCTTGCAATTCAATGCATTTTATTCACTGTCAGTTCATGTTCACTTAACGAGGTGCAAAAATGCACTAACACACATTGAGACAAATTTATCATTTACATAGTAAGGATACAAAGAAGTCAAATTATTCCTTCACTTTAATTCCTACGGCAACATCTACATAAGTTGTGCCCCAGCCAATACCATAAGCACTACGAAGCAAATCAGTCTGAGACACGGCCATGGGAAACACCCACTTACACCTATCAACCTCACAATCGACAAGAGAAAAGTCGAATATAAGATGAAAGCAAAGTAAGTATTTCTCTTTTCTGAATGACGCTGCTCGAAATTCTTGATCATCTCTTTTGAGATGTTTTCGTCATCTATATTCAGCCAGCCATTAATATTCCCGATGCCTACAGCGACGATTCCATTTGAAAGCATCCATGCAGCCACAAGTCGAGTCCTGAATGTCCTGTTTTCGTCATCCAGAGTCGGTTTCTCATTTCCTTCAGCTGACTTGATCTTCTGAAGAGCACGGGTTACCGTGTCCTTGAACGCAGCATCGACATCCTCCTGTATCCTAGTCGTATCTTCGACATGCGGCTCGTCATTTCCAAGTGTCGTACGGGATTTCAGCGATGGAAGGGCATCTGCTTTGTTACTTCCCTTTGTTCCCCAAGACACCTTTTCCAACAAGCGCGACTAGTCAGATATGCACCTGACAGCACAGGCACACTCACATCGTGTAGGTTGCAAAACGCGTAGACGTTGAGAACATTAATGAAGCTTGGCGCCAGACATAGATACGGTATGAAGCTTGTGAACATGTGCCATGGATCCCCCTAGGAAAATCGTCAACAGACCACTTCAGGTGGATACCGCCTACGTACATATAAAAAGGACGCAAAGAAATAGATACCAAATGTAGATATCATTGCGGCGACTAGTGGACCAAGAGGTGGGTTAAAGAAAGCCGTCACAATTTCCATCGTCGACTTATGTCCTTGCAGCGCTTTGGGAATTTCCTTGACATGTGCGCATGTTAGCAGTCGACATGAGATACACGTATTAGCGTTACCTTGAAGGCAAGTGACGTGAGCCAGAACGAACAAATCAAGAGATATACAGCGAGAACGGCATAAACCCTTGAAGACGATTAGCTTCAATACCGACAGAGCAGAACAGGTAGGTTACCATAACGTAAGGGTATACGCAAATCGTTCTCCTTTGGGTCTATTGCCTAACGCCAGGACGAACTGCCACCGATGATATCAAATTTCTGGAGAAACGTCACAACGAAGACATACCTGAAGTACAAGAAATCCCAGGTAAAGACATTTTAAACCGAAGTTGATCCAATGGATCTGGAATTGATGTGTTAAAGGAAGATCCGATTGCAAGAGTGAGATTTGCTTACTAGAACGATGCTCCCGAAGACTACTCCCTGCGATGGTAGCAGATCGATGATGATACTGAACGTAAGCCATAAATTGGCCAAGGCAAACCATGAAAAGAACAAAGAAAATGCATTATACTATCTCGCCATAAGTTGCTTTCAAAAAAGATAGGACATAACTCACTAAGCCTTGGACGTGAAAGAACAGCATTCTGAAGATCCCGTGCCCGGAGCGATAAAACCTGAAGAAGTTGACAAGCGCATAGACACTCGCTGCAAATGAACCATTGAGCCATCTTCGCCGTTGCCCTATCAACTCCGCGGCGTTCTCTGGTACATCGGTCTCGGCTTTGCTTGGTTTCACATAGGTCAGTGTCCATCGTTCACCCCGCTTTGCTACGAGTTCGAAGCACAGAATACGATCCTCGGCTTTAAATATCGTATTAACAAGGAGCAGACGAAGGTGGAATGGCGCATACCTAAAAACATATTCTTCTGGAAGATGGACATTCCGTTGATACCTTTGTCGCCAAGACGCTCCGCCAGGGAGTGGTCACCATGGAAGTATTGCTCCAAAGGTCGACCAAGGATGGCCCTGTCCCGCACGCTTGTAAACATATTACAGCGAAGCACCGCTATGATACGAACCTGTATCGATATGCGCTAAATGCTCCAGGCAACACGGAGACATAGCCGAACATGCTTTCAGTCGGTTTGTCTGATTATGGGTGTTCAGCGCAGACCCTGAGAAAGAGCAGATACACGCACCAAGAATATTGGACATCTTGTACTCAAAGTTCTGGGAAGCTACGAGGGGATTTAAAAGTTTCTTGCCACCTTTGATCATGGCATGAATCTCGCCACAACATCCTCCAAGGTGGGGATCATTGTAGAAGGCTTCCCAGAGGTAGTATAGAGACTTCCGACCGGGTTTGGTCCCAGCGTCAATGAGTATGCAGACTTCGGGCTGCAACTAGGCGTTAACAATTCTGCGGGGAGGAGCAATTCATTCTCACCACTAGCATTCTCCCAATAGCATTAAATAGCCATCGGTGAGAATTGATCTTCTTCTGGTTCTGCGCTTTTAACACGAATATGATTTGCACGGGAACCAGATTCGATGGATCGCCATCTTGTGGAAGTACGAGATTGGGTTTGGCGTCCACGGATAACTGTGTGGTATACTACAACATGTCAGATAAATAAGCTACAATGATGTCTCGGAACACACCTCAAAGATATGAGCTACTGTTGGCTTCCCATCAATCTGTTTTTTCATCACACCGTCCTGATAGACGCCAACAGTGGCCAGGATATCTAGAACACTCTTGTCCATCGCTTCGAGGCCGTCTACAACCAGCACCACTACAATTTTTTGCCAGCCAGGAGATCCGGCCTCGGCTTGAGTTCGCCAGTACTTGGACTTTTTGGTTTTACAGATGTCACGGATGTTCATCATAACACCATGTAACGTGCGAGCATACAATGTCTTATCTTCATTATACGATGTGACGGCAACGAGAAGTTCTGTTTCGCGATTGTAAAGTCTTGTTCGTAAGGACCAGCCGTTTGCTTCGGTAAAGTCATCCGGATCGCAAGTAGCGGCCGTGTATCTCATATTACTTGTGGGTGTGGTGTCAGTTCGCTACATTGAGTCACTGGATACGGATTCGACATACGAGAATTCTGTGCTTTGCGTTGAGGTGTACTTGGGCTCGATAGCATTCTTAACGGCAGTGGGTACTGTATATTCAGCGATGAAATTACCCTTAGTGAGCTTGACTTTTCGCGTGACTCCACGCTTGATAGTTTGGCGCCGTCTCCAGTTAGTCTCTAGAGAAACAACGGATTCTCGACCCGGATCATCACCTTCGTAGGGAGATCGCAAGACACCGCCCATTCTTTATATAACAAGGTCAGCAATTATTCACTATAGCAAATGTTACACCTCACCGCACAGGATACACCGAATTACCAGTCGGCTGTAGCGGGAGTTTTTCTAGGGACTCATAACTGTCATTACTGTGTAGGCTAGCTAGCGGTGGGAGACTGGGACGAAACGCATCGGAGTGGCTGAAAGGGACGGATCGTTCATGCGAGAAATTCGGATCGTGCACGTTGAAGCCGTCTATGTCGGCTTCAGAGGAGTAACCCGTCGACGAAGATTCAGCTGATGCAGCAACGGAGGAGGATAGAGAGGGTGAGTTCTTCATATCGCGAACAGCCCAGCTGTAGAAAGAAGAAGATTTTGAGCGTCAAGCTCTAGGGATCAGGAGGGAGGTAAACATATTCCGCTGTGCCGATGATATATGCTGTTTCTGTCTTGGAGACGGGTTGAGCCCGACCAACCGACGGACACTGCACTGAAGCTTGCCACCGACATGATATCAATTTCTCGTTGCATCAGTCGGCAAGTATACTGATCTAGAATTTTGAAGGCTGAGCACAGTAACGCAGGCAACTTGCATCATCTGAGATAATTGCTCGTAGGACTGATGTGACTTGGAAATACACGGTTGAGCTACGATGAAAAACACAGAGTCAGTTGACGACGTTGGCTTTCGACTGAAGTTGCGCGTTAGGCGGCTTCCCCATTGCTCGGCCATAGCGGTAGAGATATAAGATGTACAGTGCAGTGTGTTCGCCTGACATGTATACGCAGCATCTGTCACCAAGAAGAGACGAGGGAAGCGTTGTGTTGGTAATCCCGAACCCGAGCCGGGGATGCCGGGCCGTGAGGCATACGTCACAGGTCACAATGTGTGATCTGTGAAAAAAGTTATTTTCGAGATTTTCAGTATTCTCATCATCTCCTCATGGCTCCGACATCCAGGATGACAAAAAAGCGAGCTGCAGCATCTCAGGCCGGTCCTTCCAGCAAGAAATTTCACCTGAATGCATCTCAAGCGTCTGAAAAAAAACGAAGTCGACCTATAACCCAACTTGCACCTGACGATGGTTCTGCCTCTGATTCCGATGAAATAGACGAAGATAATGCAGAGAAACAGGATAATGAAACTGTAGAAGATGAGGGTATGGATGTAGCTGAGGAAAAGGTGGCGAAAGATCCGTTGGGTGTGTTGGCAGATCTACTTTATTCTACCATTTGGCTTATGCATGAGTAGCAATACGCGAGGCCCGTAAAGCACAAAAAGTTCTTCAAGAGCAACGGAAGACGGCAAAACCTCATTCGTCGCTTTTAATGGAGGCTAAGAGAGTGTGGTCACTCGCACGACAGAAAAATATACCAACTTCTGAACGGCAAAAACATATCCACGATCTCATGAATGTTATTCGCGGAAAAGTGAAGGATATCGTCCTGAAGCACGACGCTAGCCGGATAGTTCAGACTGTTGTCAAGCACGGCAAGCAAAAGGAACGAGATGAAGTAGCTGTCGAGTTGAAGGGGAAGTATAGGGATCTAGCCCAGAATAAATACTCAAAGGTATGTATATCATGCTTGGAATGTTATCTATCCCTTCTAAATTCTGACTTTTTTCCACAGTTCCTCGTGACGAAGCTCATCAGACATTGCCCTGCTCATCGAACTTCCATTATTCTCGAATTCCAGTCACACGCCCTGCGATTACTTCTCCACCGAGAGGCATCTTCCGTGCTAGCCGATGGTTTCGAGTTGTACGCCAATGCATACGAGCGATCGCTGCTCCTCCGTGATTTCTATGGGAAAGAGGCCACTTTGTTCAGCGTAACGTCCGGCAGTACCGAAGACAAGGAGCGCGCGAAGAAGGGACTAAGCGGTGTTTTGCAAGGCGGAGACAAGGAACGACGGAAACGAGTTCTTACCGCAACTAAAACAGGGTTGGTGTCAATGTAAGATCATCGCGTCTTGCTCGTTATCTTCAACTGATATTGAAACAGATTCAACAATCCCGACAAAGGAGCTGTAACGCATGCAATTGTGCATCGTGCGTTATGGGAATATATCGTAGCTGTCAATGAAAGTGAAGGGGAGGAACGTGAGAAGCAATTTCGCGAAATGTTCGAATGGTGCGTAGTCACTCTTTGTAACCTTGCCTTTCATTTAGCGCAGTGCAACAGCTGTCAGGAAGTTTTGGCTGAGCTGGTCCACACAAAAGACGGGAGCCGAGTTGTGCGCGAGTTCCTCGCACGCGGAACTGCAAAAGACCGAAAACAAATTCTCAAAGTGCTCAAACCACACACCCTGAAGATGTGCACGAACGAGGAGGCTCAGCTAGTTTTGTTTACGGCTATAGATGTAATCGAGTAAGCATGATGTTTTGTTCCAGTATCTCAACTGAATCATTCATCATTTAGTGACACAAAACTTGTGCTGAAAACCCTAGTTCCCGAGATCACACAAGCAGCCGATACGTTATATTCCTCACCACAGGGTCGGAGGGCGCTCCTCTACTTAATGGTCCCTCGTACCAGGCGGCACTTCACCCCTGCACAAATAGCGTCGATAACGGAGACCGATGAAATCAGATCTCAAACGAGCAAAAAGGATGCCGACATCCGACAAAATGAAATACGCAACGGTGCCAGTGAATCTCTGCTTGCCTGGATATCTCAGAATGGTGAAAAGATCAGCCGAGATCCTGGCGGAAGCCTTGTCATCCCTGAGATTTTACTTTACGCAACCGGTGGTACGTCCGTCTCGCTTCTGAATTCTGAGCATCTAATTCTGACCCCTGCATGGCAGACAAGTCTAAAGCAATTGAGGCACTCCTCAAAGCAGCTGCAGCACCTTATCCATCAACCGACTTGACCAACTCGCATGGCATCGATCTCCCACATACTTCACGCATGTACAAGACCCTCCTTCAGGGCGGGCACTTCAACCGCGCGAGTAATACCGTTGAAAAGGTGTCAGGATGGGATTCAGCTGTTTTCGCTGACCAGCTTGTTGAGACACTAGGGCAGGATGTGATTGTTGGGATGTGTACGAAGGGGGAGCAGAATGGTGCCTTCGTAGTCGCCGAGGCGTTAAGCGGTGATAAAGCGAAGCGTTTGATGAAGGATTGGTTTAGTGCAGACGTGATCAAGGAGATTGAGGAGAGTGATATGAAGGGTAAGAATATGTTATTAGAGAAGATACGCCAGTTGTAGAGGGGTGCGGTTATTTGGATGCAATAACTCAAGTATTCCAGGCTCAGATTTTCGGTGTTTCGGCTAAAATAAGATGTCAGGATGAAAACGCCAACCGAGGTTCTTCAAACATCGCCCTTACATCCTCGTAGACTTCAATAAGTGCGGCCCGCAAAACTAAATAGAAAAGTTACTTGACAGATAAGAGAAAAAGGAAAGTCTCTCACCCGATGGTCTTGAGGTTCACTTACATGACGGACGACGTGATGATCAGGACAGGCCCGGGAACGAGATTTAAATGATAATTTGAGCAGCCGCAATTGCCAATTCGATCAAGGGTAAACTACTCGAACCCTGGCAGTCAGTGGGTCGTGATGCTATGCAGGTATTACGATCCTATGTGAATGTATGTCGCCCAGCGACTCGGATCTACATCTTTGTTGATCAAGTCTCTAATAGCCTCGTCAAGTGCATAAGCGATGCTATCACCGTCAAGGTGCCACTTATGCAAAGAACGGTCAAAAAGACACATATGAACGTTCCTGGCAACATCTGGTCCGTCTTTGTCACCCATAGACCTGAGCGCGTGTCAATGTTAACGTTAATTAAAGCTTGGGCCAAGACTCACCAAAGGGTAGCTATAATGTTCGGAAACCCTGCAAACAACATTGTAGTACCCAGGTGGATGGGCTCGTCAGGTAGTCTCTCATGACCTGCTGCCGTCGAACATGCACTAAGAAAGGCAAGACGTGCACGTGGGATCTGCATTTCAAAGAGCTTACGGACTGTTAGAGAACCGTCTTTTAAGGCGAAGCCACTGTTCAATGGCATGTCTTGGTCTTGATGTCCATGACAAGCAAGATGTAGAATAGAGGCACCGGGGAGCTGTTCCACGACTTGGGAGACCGTGACATTGCTGTTGGTCTGTGCAAGCTTTGTACCAACATTGTCTCGTAGTCGTATCAGGCCATCACTCGGAAGGATTGACTCAAGTGCATGGATCTCTTTTCCCGTGTTGGGCAAGGATGTGTGTCCTGGAGTAGTTGGTTGAGCGACCGCCAGCACCTTGATGTCGGCAGACTCAGATATGCGCCCGGAGGGCTCTTGAGCCCTCAGAAGAGCTGCTATAGTGGGAGTGTATGAGGACACCGCATAATCCAGCGTGCATTCACTATCAGGTCCTTTAAAGCGCAGCCCTGCAGCATGAAGAGGGAGAAAGGCATAGTCTCCGGTCGGACACCAGTGAATTCTTGGGCGTTCACGCCCTGTAGATCGCTGATGAAATTCTCAGCGGTTTCTTCATGGTTGAATTGAATAAGATTCCATACCGTGAAACCCAAATGATCGATAATAGGCTTTACGATTTGCAACCACAGACTAGCTAGCAACCCTTCATATTCCGACTTCCAGCGCCGCATGAGGACCATCTTGCGTGAGGCATCAAAGTCCGGCTCACCAGGAGACTGATCATCATCATCCCCGAAAAACGTTGGCTCCGACTCGCGTGCCTGACGCGCCGTGAAGTCTTCTAAGCGCTTCTTTAGTTTGTATGTAGAGACTGACCACAACGCAAAATGTTCGGGGTAACTCGTTGTGGACGCAATGATAATGACGTTGCAACTATCCATTGCAACGTCGTCTCCCAACAGGATGACGATAGGTCCATTGGTAGAAGCCGCTGAGAGTTGGTCGTACGTCTTTGGAAGTAACAAAGCCTCAAATCCCGGGACACTTCTCGCTTGCTGAAGCAGTAACTCGAATCTGACCGCCGTATTCTTTCGTTCGGTCACCTGTTTCTCCGTCAGAAAGTCATCACTGGATGCGGCGTCAAGTTTTTGAGCAGTGTATTGTAGCTCCCTTTGCAGTACGTCTGGAAGTCCGTCAAAGGGGCTTCGTAACTGCAACGCTTGCGTCCAGAATACTGCTCTTGATTGCTCTAAGAGCTCTATAGCTCGAGCTGGTCCCGACGCACGCAATGTCAAGGCCGCAACGCGAGTCGCGAAGCGGTCACCAGTTTCAGCCAGATTACCGATACGAGTTTGGGCATTTTGATGAGAAAATGAAGCAAGTTGAGTGCGCAATTCTATGGCAATCTCGTATCCCAGAATAGTGAGATCTGCAAAACGAGATCCCCGACTCCCGGCCAAACTTGAACATTGCATGGCCATTCTGATGCGGCTGAGGTAACTATAGTACGGAGACCTGCATATTTTCAGTAACGCGTCCTTGGCAGCTTTCCTGTCCTCTTCTTGCTTTGTGAGGAAATAATGGAATAGCAAAGCTTTCGGTCGATATCTCCAAGGCGGTGCGTTTCCTGCCTTTATGGCAGAATTGTCATGCTGTATCGCCCGATCTAGATCGGCCGCATCACGCTCATCTGCCCATTCATATCGCTCCAGAAATGCGTCCGCCAGGTGATTACATGCTTTACCATGATCAGGGTGTGTATCTGGAGGCTATACTGTCCATATTTTACAAAAAGTCCCTATAACTATAGGGGACCGAGTTATACAGAATTCCCTATAACTATAGGGAAATCAAATTCTACGTATCCTTCAGAAAAGCCTATAGGATAGGTATCATATTATGATCCCTCTTGCCAGCCCCAGGCCTACCAGCATGACCAGGGCAGGGTGTCATCACACCCTTCCCTTTGATGGCTGTTGCACTGCCACCCTCTCATCTGCTCACTGTCAGGGTTCCCCGCCCTCCCTCCTACTGTTGCGCACTTTTTTCCTTTTTGGGAAATTTGCTTCCTATGCCTCCAGAATACTTGTGGGCCTTATTCCCGCCCTCCCGCTCACTGTTTAGGTCCGAAATTAGAGATATAGGGTCTTCTAAAAATATATAATGGGTTAGTACGCTGGCCCCGCCCCTCCCACGCCTCTAGATGCTGGATTCGGAATGGGGAGACTGGATGTAGTGTGGCAGTGCAGCCAATTGATGGGATCAGCCATCAATATCAGTCCATTTTTGGAAATACTTCGGATTGGAATGGTTTCTGGGCACTGGATGGGCCACAGGATGGTACTAGGATATGCATAAATATAAATAACCTTGTATTTAGTCCTCTGGTGATGTATGGGAGCCCCAGAGAAGGGGTAAAACAGGTAAAATAGTGAATAATAGCGAAAAATAATGGAAATTTTGCATTTGGGGGGTGCTGTATGCAGTGGATTGCTTTGAAACCTTCACAAATGTGTTCTGTAGTCCAATATATCTCTAAACAAAGTTTTGTTTTACTTGTGGGGCTCTAGGATTGATATAAAATAGTGAAAAATAGCGAAAATTGGGGGGGAATTGCGTGTGGGGCGTGCTGCATGCATCTGATCGCTTTGAAACGTTTACCAATGGATTCCGCGACCTTGAAAACCCCTAAAAGGCCCCTGGTTATATTTGTGGGCACTCAGTATCGATCATCAAATGGATATTACAGTTTATGGGGTGCACATATCAAAACTCCCATTTCCAGGCGTCGGAAAACTTCGGAGTTACTTCCAGTAGATTGCTAGACCTTTAAAACCTCAGAAAAATCCCAGGATGGCAATCCAGTGATGCGAAATTCCTGATAAAAAGGGTGAAACTGAAATTTTGCGAAATTTCATATAGCTCGCATTTCTGAGTGTCAGGGAAGGTAATACTGGTACTAGATATACTATATATACCGTAGAATATTGTGTACAAAATCACAGGGGGATAAAAATGGTACTGACAGAGATATAAGCAGATCTTTCCAAAAATGAGGAGAAACACAT
Source organism: Armillaria luteobubalina (assembly GCA_030435615.1). Lineage (NCBI taxonomy): Eukaryota > Fungi > Basidiomycota > Agaricomycetes > Agaricales > Physalacriaceae > Armillaria > Armillaria luteobubalina. The sequence continues at coordinate 57,763 of JAUEPU010000189.1, forward strand.
TCCAGATCTCGATGTTCCGGTCATCCTATGGGCTGGGGACTATCAAATTCGGATTCCTTGACCAAAAATGCAGTAGGGCCACCTATCATCCATGGGGTTCATGTGTCTAGAATCCGAGGTAAAGAGTGTGCTTTACTTATGCACCAAGATATACTGCTGTATATGGATTGCCTACTAGTAAAAATAAGCTCCTGGGATGATAGGTCTCTCTAATGTTTTTTGGTCAAGGAATCCGAATTTGATAGTCCCCAGCCCATAGGATGACCGGAACATCGAGATCTGGAATGTGTTTCTCCTCATTTTTGGAAAGATCTGCTTATATCTCTGTCAGTACCATTTTTATCCCCCTGTGATTTTGTACACAATATTCTACGGTATATATAGTATATCTAGTACCAGTATTACCTTCCCTGACACTCAGAAATGCGAGCTATATGAAATTTCGCAAAATTTCAGTTTCACCCTTTTTATCAGGAATTTCGCATCACTGGATTGCCATCCTGGGATTTTTCTGAGGTTTTAAAGGTCTAGCAATCTACTGGAAGTAACTCCGAAGTTTTCCGACGCCTGGAAATGGGAGTTTTGATATGTGCACCCCATAAACTGTAATATCCATTTGATGATCGATACTGAGTGCCCACAAATATAACCAGGGGCCTTTTAGGGGTTTTCAAGGTCGCGGAATCCATTGGTAAACGTTTCAAAGCGATCAGATGCATGCAGCACGCCCCACACGCAATTCCCCCCCAATTTTCGCTATTTTTCACTATTTTATATCAATCCTAGAGCCCCACAAGTAAAACAAAACTTTGTTTAGAGATATATTGGACTACAGAACACATTTGTGAAGGTTTCAAAGCAATCCACTGCATACAGCACCCCCCAAATGCAAAATTTCCATTATTTTTCGCTATTATTCACTATTTTACCTGTTTTACCCCTTCTCTGGGGCTCCCATACATCACCAGAGGACTAAATACAAGGTTATTTATATTTATGCATATCCTAGTACCATCCTGTGGCCCATCCAGTGCCCAGAAACCATTCCAATCCGAAGTATTTCCAAAAATGGACTGATATTGATGGCTGATCCCATCAATTGGCTGCACTGCCACACTACATCCAGTCTCCCCATTCCGAATCCAGCATCTAGAGGCGTGGGAGGGGCGGGGCCAGCGTACTAACCCATTATATATTTTTAGAAGACCCTATATCTCTAATTTCGGACCTAAACAGTGAGCGGGAGGGCGGGAATAAGGCCCACAAGTATTCTGGAGGCATAGGAAGCAAATTTCCCAAAAAGGAAAAAAGTGCGCAACAGTAGGAGGGAGGGCGGGGAACCCTGACAGTGAGCAGATGAGAGGGTGGCAGTGCAACAGCCATCAAAGGGAAGGGTGTGATGACACCCTGCCCTGGTCATGCTGGTAGGCCTGGGGCTGGCAAGAGGGATCATAATATGATACCTATCCTATAGGCTTTTCTGAAGGATACGTAGAATTTGATTTCCCTATAGTTATAGGGAATTCTGTATAACTTGGTCCCCTATAGTTATAGGGACTTTTGTAAAAAATGGACACCAAAGGTTGCTGGAAGTGCATGTACATAACACCCGCTAACAGAACAAGGCAGCTCCGGCGGTCAGTATGATGAAGGGGATGAAGGCTCAGAGCTTCTTTGGCGGAATTAATCAAATTCTGTGAGTCTTCAATGGTATTTGTGCCAACGCAATGAAGCTTGTTCCAGCACAGTGAACGAAGAATCGAGGGGCGATGAATATGACCAGGAGGACAGTGAATGAGGGCATTGTTAAGGTGGGTGAATGATTTCTGGAGATCAGCACCATCTCCATCACGATAAAATCGAGCTCGGTGGGCGCCGGCAAGGTCGATCTGGCACTGTATATTGAGGTTTCCCTCGCTAGCACAATCCAATGCCTCAGTATAGGATTCTAAGGCCACCTGAAGCTCCTTAGCTTCCCTGTAATGCTGATAACGAACAAAGACTGCATTTGCAAGTCCCAAAAGGCATGAGGCACGCGCCGTTCCGCTGCTATGGGCTTGTAGTGCCTTTTGGTACAACTCGATAGCTCTTTCCAAGTCTTCCTCGATGCCTGAGCCATAAAAATGGTACATATAAGCCTGTGCCAAATTGATTGATGATGTGGGGTAATCTGAACTTTCAAAGGGGGGTAGTTTGAACGAGTTGAGGTTAGGAATGGGGCGCACTGCCTGGGGGTGTTCTGTGGACTGGCGAACAAGAAGACTGTTGCACAAACAGAGATCGCTGAGAATTGAAAAGGATTTCGCAGATTGAGGAGCACACTCAGCCAGCATGCTGCATAATATGTCGATGGCTCTACGGAGATCTTGATGATGACCCAATTTTTCAAAGCATATGCGGAGGATGTCAGCGAGAAGAACTGCAAGTGATACGCCCTTTGGATTGATTTCCAACGCCTCTTGAACCCTGCCGACGGCTTTGTTCAAATCTGCTGTATCTCCCTGGACCTCAAATTGACTCTGAAGTGCAATTCCAAGGCCTTCAAGGCAAGCTGCCTTGTGTTCATCTCGTTTACGTCGTAGCTGAACTACTTGTTGATACGATCTGACAGCGCTGGATATAGCTGCAACATCTCCACTTCTAGCATCGTTATCCAGTTGTATGAACGCTGCATCGTCCGGAGGTCCTGAGGGTCTACCTGGAATAAACCAGCTTACAAGAGACAGGAGGAAAAGCATGACTCCGCTTAGGTAGTAGCGTAGCATTTGAGACGTAAATCTGTCTAGGCAGATGAGGAACAAAGAACAATGCCATATGTGATGGATCCTACCTGCAGAGCTGGTCAATCTATCAAATCTCACAGTACACTTCGCTGATCAGAGAGACTACAGATGGTGCACTGGATGGTTAGGACTCAGATGTGAGCCTGCCTCCTCGTGTTTATAGCCTTTTATATAATGGATGCGAACGTGGACATTAGTAATCACGAGTCATATTTTGAGAAAGAAGGTGCGATCAATGTCTTATTCAAAGGTAGAAAAAACCGACTTACATACCCAAGAAGTGGGGAGCTCCAGCAAACCAGATTTGAATTGGCATTGATACCAGCGGCAAAGTTAGGCGTCGAGACCAGACGTGCACATCAAGTGCACATTGGATGTATATGTATATTGAATTGTGATCATCCTTGTGATGAGCATGCGAGTGTAGGAATACAGAAAGAGCTCGATAGCAAGAGACAGAAAAACAAGGAGACGACTACTTCAAAGCAAGGATAGCATCCAGCATATTTAACAATAGCAGAGAGCAGTAAGAAAGCAACAGCAAGGCAACAATACTTAAAATGGCAGCAGGGCCAGAAACCAGCTGATGGTTCGTATGTAGTATGGATGGAGGACTCCAATTTGAAGGAGTTCAGGAGATTGTTTTACAATCATATGAAACATTCAGTGTCCTTGCACCTTAGGTCCGCCATTTTCTCGATCCAAATCGATGAGATTCAATTTGTCAGCCAGGGAATCGAGTTCGGGTGAGGCCGTGTCTTCGTTCGTGATGGTAAAACTAGACAATGTGAATGTTTCAATATGATCGTGCACCTCCGGTGAAATGGAATTGGACTCGGGGGAAAGTAGGTCTTCAATTTCGATGGCACATTGATGGAAGAAATGGTTGTTTGAGAAGAGTAAAGATGGGGGGTAAGGAGAATTCTGAACTGTCTCTGACATGGAGGAGTCATAGAAAAGCTGGGGCCTGGACACACGTCCGGGTTCGACCATGTCCAACGAGTCGACCTTGGAACACTTTTCATGGAAATGCATCCTTCTGATATCGTTGTAAACACTAGAATGGTCCGGATCAGTGAGAGCCATCATCGTGCATGTATTCCAAGGCGAGATGGGAGGCCTGTTGTCGTTTGGATAAAATATCGTCTTGTAGGTGCGAGAGGTAGTATTCCTTGGCATAAATTGAAATCGAGAATAGACCAGGGCTGGTTGCGGATCATCCTCGGCCAGTTGGTTGACCTCCTCATCATCAGACGTTGGGAGACCGTATGACATGCTAGCCGCCTGAGGACCAGAGATGGGCAGGGTAACGATGGGCTGGGGTACATTCGGAGGACTGGGTGGTTCATATACACTACCATCAGGCAGCTGCATTCCGTCATGAGGACTGTTGTGTATTGGGGTGTCAGTAGTCATTGAGGTGGTAGAGACACCTGACATCTGGAACCTTTCTTTGCTGTGGTTTGAGTCAAAGAGTGCTTCACATATGGGCAGGTCGTTGATGGGGGCGGGTAAACTTCTGGACGAGGCTGCAATTTTCTTGTTCTGTGACGGTCCGAATACTGCGTCTTCAAATGCACTATGGAGTACTTTGGGACGAGTAATGTTACGATTTTCCCCACTTATTCATTTTCTTTCTTAATTATCAGAAGACCGAGTCATCCCCGATCCCACGTGACCATATAAAACCATAACCGGACGGCTTAAGCCAAGTAGCCAGTAACTACGGCTCGTGGATGCAGCATGACAACCATATTGTCTTCGTATGTTGAGACTATTATTAGTACTACAGTTTTTGTATATAAGTAGGTAGCTCTCGCTGTAATACCCCAGCTTCAAGCTAAAGTTTATCAATACCAAACTTCTCTCTTAACTCACTCGACTAAGAACTTAGTCCGACGCCTTCACTTATATCCGAACTCCACGAGACTCTCAGGTGACTGTCCGAATGCGAGGCAGCCTGAGTTTACTCTTGTTTGGATCATGTGAGGTTCGGGTCTAACAATTAGCTCGAAGCTTCCCTTCTTTCCTCGTGCACGACGCAAGCAAAGACCCATGCAAGTAACCAGAGACCTGACCCCTGCTGAGTTCCACATTGCCCTTGTGGCCATCCTGGTCCCATTCACCATCACCATCATAGGAATCGGATTAGGAGTCCTAATCCCAAGACTACACCGTCAGCACGATGTCTACCCACAGACGTATGAGCTCGAAACCATCGAGCAGGAGCAACCCATACCCGAGCCAGAGGCCGAAGAGTACATGGGCCAATGTGACGAAGAAGCTGAAAGAGGGTGTGGACACACTCGCCCTTGGGGCCTCCCGCATTTCGCTAACCACCCCTACTGAGCCCGCACCCCCGCACCATACTACGACGCGGACACCTCAGAATACGCCGCCTCTGTCGCCCAGGTCATCAGGGTTGACACAGAGAGCACTGAGGAGTTCCCCACCCATCCCTCCTCCGAAGAGCCCCGTCCCCTCAGCCCAATCCACATCGCCGAAAGCCGCGCTGCCCTCGAACTCCCCAGGATCTACCAGCGATCCTTCAGCCCCCTTACTGACCCTTGGCCGCAACCACCGAGTTATACTCCCGGCCGAATGGAGCAGCCTGAGCCCCGAGCAGAGGGAGAAACTCCCAGCGACTGGTGGCATTGTACCCATCATGTCCCTCCCCTCCGGCATGCAACCATCAGAATTCCAGCCGGAGTCATCTACCTCCCTTCCCTTCAAATCAGCCAAAACCGCATCCCCCTCGACCTCGTCCCTAGGGAACCTACGCATACTGGAAGAGGAAGAGGATGACGAGACTCTGGAGATGGAGTCGACAGCGGAGCCGAGTGGCTCAGCCAGAGAACCGGAATGGCCAGAGGTCGACGACGACTATCCAGAAGTAAAGACGTTCCTAACTGAAGAGGAAGTTGCAGAAGAATACGACCTCAGAGTCGAAGAAAGACATGCGCATATAGTAGAGGAGATTTCGTGGTTGGCAAGCATGTCAGGAGTCCGATATATGAAAGCAGAGCGAGAACGGGACAAAGAGGAGATGAAAAGAATACGGGTACATGCCGCCCATGAGCAGGCCGTCTTTATGTTCAATACAAACTTTCCCCTCTACGCGAAACCACTGATATCCAGCTATGACGAGCTATACCCGCCTCCTCCCAAACCAATGCCCGACTCTCCCCCAAAGCCGAAACGGTCGATCCGGCAACAAGGCGGACCCCCGATCCCGGGAAAGTCCCGACTATTTGCTGGAGCACCAGAAGAGACTGCAGAAGAACGAGAAGCCATGGCCCAGGCCCACTGGAACCTTTACCATGACATTCTAGCCAAAGAAGCAAGGCTAGAAACCGCCAGGGAAGAGACGGCACAAAAGCTAAACGATCTAGACGCACTGCGGAAGAAGCACGGCCTCCCCCCTAACCCCAACAATGAACCACCGGACATCCCTAATCCCGCACCGCCCGAAGGGCCACCAGCACCAGACCCAGATTCACCCGGAGGCAGAGGAGACCTATGGTCCCTACCCAGACCCCCGCCAGACCGAATGCCACCAGCTCCAAACCCGGGACATGCCTGAGGGTACGCCAACGCCAACGCCCCCTTCCTCAGGGTCAAACCCACCATGATGTGGCTACCTGAAATATTCTACGGGAAACATGATGACATTCAGCGGTTCTTCCTCCAATGCGCCCTATACTTCGAAGTACACCAAGGCTATTATGAAGAGTCGCAACAAATTACCTTCATCACCTCTCACTTTGGCGGCAAGGCCCTCACTTGGTGGGTACACCACGCAGAACGGTACTTCAGCAAAACCGATGCAAGGTACCGCCTTCCCACATGGAGAGACTTCGTCGAAGAAGTCCGAAGGGAGTTCGCCAACCCGGCAGTAGAAGAGGTACATGAACAGCGCATGTATGGACTACGGATGCAAGACAGGGGCGCCAACCAATATTTCCAGGAACTGGAGCAACAAGCGCAGCTAGCAGGCAGATGGGAAGATCAAGGGGAAAAGAGTCATATCGTCACAGCAGTACGAGCCGGCACCTGTTTCCACTTGAATACCTGGTTAACTCTGGTTATAACCACTTCTATAGATGACACCCAGCAGGGATATAACCTATAGGTTATATCCAGTCCAAACCCCCAAAGCTGGTGCCTTCCTCTTACAGTACATTGGACTCAAAATGCCTCAACCCTCGCACCCAAAAGCCTCAGCCGAGTCAAAAATGGCCCGGCACTGAACAAAATTTCGGTGAACAGCCCAAAAAGGCAACTGCTTGACAAAATTCAAGCTGACGTCGTATTAACTGTAGGTAGTCTATACATGCTGCTCTACTACGTTATTCGCCCTGCATTCATCTGGGTCAGCCTCCGAGTCCTCGTCGTCGTTCATTGCAACTACCTCTTCCTCTGGTAGATTCCATAATACCCTAAAATGCTCTGAAACACTGTGAAACACGGCCGCCTGTCGTGCTGTGTGCGTGCGGACACCCTCCACCCGGGATGGCTCCAATTCCTCCCAGCTGCTGCCACGGCTGTCCCAAAGACGTGCTGTGTGCAGCAGTGTCTCCCACACCCGCCATTTCTCTTCAGTGAGGAGGAGACACTCCTCCCTCCAACGATGAGCCCGAGCACGACTCTTGAGCCATTCTAGTTTGACAGCTACACAAATAAGGGGTAACGTAAGCACGAGAGAACATACAAGATGACTAGACAGATACCTTGTGTCAGTCCTTCGTCGCTGCCGTCTCCCAGAGCACCCTCTTGCAGCCAGATCCACGAGATCTCCCTATGACCCTCCCCGACCTCTCTACAAGTTCGATTCGAACAGCTCCCACTCGCGCTACCTTCCAGGTCATCCTTGTCATCGATCTCTAACACAGAGCCATGAAGGGAGGACATGTCCGAGACATGCAGCTCATGCAGCTCATCCTCCCACGGACCAGCGCCTCGCAACATTTTCAGTGCCACTCGTGCTGCTTTATACTTCGCCCCCGCCAAACGACACTGTTTGTCCAACCGACGAGCCATGTCGGCCACTCTTGTATTCTGCTTTTGTCCCCAAAAATTCTTGTTGCGCTTGCTGAATAGACTGTGGCACGCGCGTAAAGTTGAACGAAGCGATGATAGGGCATCCCGGCATTGGGCCTCACGAAGCGTTGCCTCAATAACCACTATGCCAAGGAAGCACCCCTTCTCCCATAGCACGCGGTCGAGCTCCGAAGGTAGCCATAGCATTTGATGCTCGATCTCATGGTACTCCGAGATGGTTTGTCGTAACTTCGCCTTCACACATGGCATATATTCGGCCTGGAGGTTTCGTAGCTGCAACATATGCTTTTGAAGGATTATCCGTTTCTTCTGTATGTCCTTCGCCGTGCCCACACTGACTTCATCTTTTTCGTCTTGTAGATCCTGGCGAATGTGTCATCTGCGAAACTGACAGTTAGTAGAGCATTGACAGGTTAACTAGGCGTGCTACATACTGTAGATCCTCGACTGTGAGTGCTACCTCAATACACACCGTAGCACTTGAATCTTCGATGTCGACGCCGTCACTGAGAGCCGCCTGACATTCCTCTTCCTTGAGAGTCAACACTACCCGGGCTTCTGAAAGGTCTGAAAGCATATTCAATAACTATTCCAACCAGGAAGACGATACTCATGTTTCACGTCAATAAAGTACAGACTGGGGAGGCTGTTGTCCCTCTCCCACACCTCAATCTCCGCAGTCCAGTCCTGCTTCAAGCTGCTGTCCGGCAGAACCTCCGAAAGGGCTAGGAACGCTCCCACATGCCAAGAGGACTTGTGATGGGCTTTGACATGTCTTCGCGCCAGAGACTTCCCTAAAGGCAACGACAATGAGTACCGATAAGAGGAGTAAGAACCGGACGAACCTAAACCCACGATTTTCTTCCAGTTATGCCACGCAAACTGGACGTCCAGGGTATCGTAGCGATTGCCCGGACCCATTTCCTTCGTACTGTTGGCCATTACATTTATCTCCGCCCAGCAGCGTTCGATTCCTTCGCCGTCTGTATGGCCGACCGTATGTATGTTCATGCTGAACGAACACTGGCAGTGAAGCTTGTGGCCCTTACAGTGGCACTTCGGCACGCTGTACTGAAGGTCGATCCGACTCGGAATGTGCATCTCAGGCGGAAAGGCGGCCATTCGTTCTCTAAACTTCTTCTTCCACTGACACGCGATATCATAAGAAAAGAAGACGGTTTTCACTTGATATTCTTCGGCAGTAGAATCCTTGAGAGCAGACAATGCTATGTAATCCATATTACAATATCTACCTGGAGTTAGAATATAGATAAAAATGGAAGATGCCACGTACTTACCGCTCTCCCCACTGCAGGTCCGCAACGGCCAGGGGCCGTATGACTTCATGACATGCACAGACAACCATTCCGACGCCCATCACCCGCAATCCCACGGCGCTCTTTGTTTCAGCGTGTGATAGTGTCTTGAATCCACTGCAAGAACTGATGTCCTTTTGTGTAGCGTACTGCCTCACGTGTTCCAAATACCTCGTGGGCTCGACAAAGTGAGCCAGACCCGTACGTAATCCGGGGTCCTTCTCCCAGCTAGACCGGTATAGATTCTTGAGTCGAAAATTGGCGTCGAGAGCCAGGATCAACATGTATAAAAATCTTCCCCACGGTCAGCCACATGGGAATAGGCAGATGGGGAGCGACACAACTTACTGATATTCAAGGGGTGCCGAATCCCAGTCGGCAGGCAGATTGATACCAGGATGCGGACAAGCTGGACATCTTAATGCCAATCCCCCTGCTATCGTCGTCTCGATGCCATTGGGGACACTTCCTCGCCCGGCATGTTTTGTAAACTTCATATGAGCGAACTGGCGAACCAATCGAAGCAAAGATTTGTACTTGCACTGAATGGAGTCAACATTTGCAGCTTTGTCAAATGATGATAGAACTTACCTTCAGCTTGGAGACACCAGTAGCATCTGTCAGATGCTTTAGAGCATTATGGTACTCGTACACAGAAATCTTTCCCGATCCAGACAGTGCGTGGAACTGTTCCAGTAAACGGAAACTTGCACATGTTTTCGGTTGGTCCACGGTGGCAGGAAAGAGCTCGGCACATAACAGCTGTTTCCAGGGCGCCACACAACGATCGCACCAACAAAAATCGACACAAACATTGTGGATGCCATTGACATGGAGAACAGTAAAATCGCAGGGGCCAGGTCGTGGGTTCATGCAGGGACTCGTCCAATGGTGCCCCAGTTGGATGCGCAACCCAAGTTCGCGCAGGAAGACCTTCACAAAAAAGCTCCCGTTCCAGCGCTAGTCCTCCGACTTAGAAGGCTTGCAACATACTATAAGAACGATGCTCACCTCGAGGACATGAAAGGGATTGTCGCGGTGCTTGGCTACTGTACATTTGCCGCACTCGAGCGACGTGCCTAGGCAATCCCTGCATCAAAATAATGGTGGCCGTGGGCTTTCGCTACGACACGAAAGGCAGAATTCCTGGGCATCAGAATCTCTGCATCCCTCCAGTCGGATGAATTCATCTAGGGTTTCTTGTCTATAGTTGTCCATCCAGTACCGCAATGGCCAATCCTAGGCTTTTTGTCAGGATGAATACCCCGAGCAAACCATCCAAGAAAGGGTACTCACCGACTTCTCATTACGCTTCGTTTTTGGCTGTTCGAGCTGGCAAAGACGAGCCTCGACTTGCGGATCGTAATAGTCGTAGGCATGGTCTTGATAGACCCAATCTCCCTGGGAGAATACCGGGTTGCGATGAATGGGAAGCGCTTGGGGGGCTACTTTGAGGCGGCGGCAACGTCCTTTTTGCATGGAGATTGTGTGCACACAAATCTGAGTGAGAAGTGTGCTGTCCTCGTCATCTGCTCATGAAACATGCGATTGCTTCTGTTTTGGTGGCATAGCAAGATGGCACCTGTTTGGTCCGATCGGAATAAACAAAAGCCAGCCCATGTGCATGGGGTGCCTGACTAAGCACACCAGACCCTTCCTGAACTGCCAAGGTGAGCTGCGGGCCTATGTTCCCTGTCTGTCAGATCTGATGACGATGTTTTTTTTAGAATGTTTACAATCGCGCAACAGATGTGGTTACTATCAGTCACACCCCAGTACACGGTGGCAGTTAGGAATGAGACCCTGAACACGGTGTTCCCTCAGCTCATCGCGCATTGGTTCAGCCTATTTCCCATTGAAGAAGAGGACGACGACAATTTTTTCGTGGGCCAGCCACAGTTGGTCGAAAACATGAAATGCCTGTTGGTTGAAGTGAGTGTTCCATGCCCTGGGTCTTCCGACGCTCAACGCGTTTGTATAGCAAATTCAATCTTATCTTGCCAACGCGACGCATATCAATTGATGTGAAGTTGAAGCTTAGAAGAGACATCGTCTGGGTAGAATTTTTTGTAATGACGTGCTTGTTGTGATTGGTGCAATGAATTTTGTCTGTTAGTCTTGTCATGGCATAGTAAAAATAGGTCGAATGATATGTATTAGCAGGCGGCAGTAACTAGAGTAAGCCATCAAAACTATCTAAGGGCCCATCTCATATCCCTGCCAGTCAGTGAGCATGCCCGTGACGCAGCCATCCTCCCTACCACTCTTGGGTTGGCTTTCCAGCTCCTCGTACATACTTTCGATCCACTCACGGAGAGGGTTCGGAATGTCCCCCAAATTGTCGCGGACGCGAGACCACAACGATCGTACCGGCCCAGGTGGTGTCATTGGCAGAGGAGAAGAAGGCGGCGGCGGCGAAGATGATGGGAGTGGCGAGGAAAAGCATTCGGTGGACTCCTCCGAGGCTGGACTCGTGGCGGCTGGGACTGAGTCCAGCCAATCCAGGGTCTGATAGAGCATCTAATCAGCGAGATTGTCAGTGCGAGCGCTACCAAATAAAACCGGAATGACCTACGTGGCGTAGTTCTGCGTCTCTCGATGCACTCCTCAGCAGCCGTTCTTGGGGGTAATGTTTTTTCGGCATCCTCTGAAGTAGACTCAAAAGGATAATGGTCGACAAATTGGAGGAACAGCTGTTCCAACAGGGTCTCGACTGAGATGGGTCCCTTGCCATCCCTGGCATCGCGATATGGGGTAAGCCAGCGCTTAATCAATTTGACCTTGGCCAGACCCAATAGCTGACACATGAGGAACATATGCGTAAGTTATTCTGATCATTGCCAGAATATTTGCCGACATACCTCTGCAATCTCAGACATTCCTTTCTATCAGCGCACAACCATTCTCCAAGACGGGACTATGAGCGAATATCGGTTCAGCAGGCCTTAGCTGGGCTAAAAAAAATCATAGTTGGAGGCTGCAGCATCAACTGTACAGTTGCTATGGTAAACTCCGGCAATCTCAAGTGAGCATCTGTCAGGCACGTAAATAATGGGAACTATTGATTTGAATATAACTGAATGATATTATTTCCGTACTATTTAATGTTGCTGATAAGTGAGCGAACGACCCTGCCAAGCCTCCCTGAGATCCCCTTCGAGAATATGGCAAAGTATATCCTGTAGCACTTTGATAGCACCGTCAAACCTATTCACCGTCTCCTGCATGTCAGTCCACTCCTTACAGATCCCTGCCGCCGAATATATCCTGTCGTGAGCCGCCTGAACCTCCGTACGCGTCCCTTCCAAGTGCTCCAAAGCTCTCTCTATCTCGCCCCCTTCTCCAGTGAGCATGGCGTCCTTACAAAGGCGAGCAGCGTATGACGGAAGAGAATTGCTCATGAGGGTGGTGAGTTTGCCACCCTCCATGCGAATTGTTCGGACTAGCAGAGTGATCTGAAAGTCCGCCTTATGCCTGGAGAACGCCCGAGTGGTCATCATACCGGAGAGAGAGAAAGAGAAGAGAACCGTGAGCGTATGTCTCTTGCTCGCCCTTAGCCTTTGCCTTGGCCGGCTTCCCTTCCCTCTCTCGCCGTGCTTTGCTTGCGTATTTGCGCTTCATGTTCTTGAGGACTCGCTTCCGATTTCTGCGCCCAAAGTATCAATTCTGCGATATGGTAGTAAACAAGAATAAAAAGGCCCACTGGTAATAATATTCCAGTCTGTGAGCTCAAGCTGCCTCTTTTTTTTCTTCTGCAGTATGATAAAGCTTGGGTCTGGCCATCGAAAAGAGTTTGGCATGTTCGAGTTGCGTGGCGCGCGAGGGAGGTGGCAGTTACGGCCAGTGGATGGGTGGAAGGTACTTCAATTCCAGTTTCGCTAAGGTATATAGTCACAGATGGCAACTTCTTTGGACTTTTATAGGACTTTTTTGTTCTGGGTGCAAATTGGTCAGGGCAAGTTTATACGATTGAAGACTGGTTACCTAGGACTATGTACAGCCCAAAAAAACAGCACTACGGCTACGGGTGGGAGTGCAATGCGAGAATAGTTGACTGACCGACACTTCCGGTTTCTCTCGGCTATTCAGAACCGGCACCCTACGGTTATACGATTGGCTTATTTCCCGGTAGCGTGGCCTCGGCATTCAAACAAATCCATGGCTTTCGTTTCAGTCCGCGGCTTAAGTGCACTCAGGAGATTTAAAAGGATGAAAATTGTCATTTTTCAGGGATGAAGTTTACATAAAGGGTAGACTAATTTTTTGTAGGGCTTAATACGAATATGAGATATATATTTTCGGGTGAGGGCCAACTGAATCCTGGTATTGCTGTTAGTAAAATCGGCGAGGTAAGACGATATAAACTTACAAGCATGAAATCCTCGGTGAAGATTATTTTCCAGAGCCTGCCAGCCACGTCTATGATTCAGAGGGAGAAGGAGGGCACACTTACCGTGCTCGAGTGTGCTTTCGACATGCTCGATGCCCTCTTCATAGGTGGCAACAGCGCGGTATGCACATCCTGAAACGCCATCTACGAGGGGGGATGTATTTTCCCTGTCAAAGAAGGTGTTACTCAATTGAATTAGTCAGATATGACAGAGCACATACCATCTGGAGAACACGCCCACATTGGTTCCACGTGTCACGATGTAGAACGGGCCTTCCTCCCCCACTAAGGGGACATGATAACCGAAATTAGCATCCAACGTCATGACCCGAGCGACTACAGGTGGACCCGACACCGGACTAGCAGCGGCCGCTGCCTCAACAGGCACGACAGGATGGGCGATGGGCGGCTGGTGGGTTGGCGACGAGGTCTGAGCAGGGGGGGGCGTAGTGGATGGGGACGGTGTGGAGATGGTGCTTTGGAGCACCGCGCGAACCAACTCGGTCGCCTGGGAGTCCGAAAGCGATACCCCCTCGATGAGACGAACCAGGACTATCGCACATTTTTAGTGGGCGGTATCTGAAAATTGTATAGAAAACATACTATCAACATCAGACATTGTGTTGCGCTCGATGGTGGGCTTTGGGGTGATCATGGAGGCAGAATCTGTCTGGGTCGCTACAGTGGGGGATTAGCTTTTTATACGTGGATCCCAGAAGCTTACAGCGACGCCGTCGTTGGCAGGTAAACAGCGCATATTAGTCACACCGCGAGAGAACATGTTAGACAGTTATTTCAGAATAATTATTTGAGGACGAAATTATTGGAGGGCCATGGATGAAACACCTCTTCTGGATCTGTTGAAGAATGGGAGGGAGGACCAACGGTGAAAGTACAGAGGAAATAGCAACAAATGTACACCGCTCATGTGCCTCTCCAGTCGGTCCGACAGTGTCCGATGCATCAGCAACTAGGCAACAAAGCTCGAATGCGCGACAGAGGATCGCCGGGCATGAAAATTTTTTCGAGCGGGTCAACACAGATGACCACTTACCGGTACGCCAGAGATGACAGCCAGCAGTGAGCAGACTCCCGAATCAGCTCCAACTGTTGAGCAAGGTGTATGGCCGCTTTTGGCAGAATTGTAAGTGACATCATAATGATATCATTTCCCGGAAAAACTAACGGATCATTCTGGACATTCCAGACCATCACTGCCATTGCCGAACCTCAGAAAGGGCTGGGCAAAGGGTGCCCAGGCCACGTTCCTTGAGCAATGCGTTGTCTGGCTGCGAGAGAAAAAAGGGCTCAATCCTAAACGAGCGGCCGAATTCGCCAACACTACTGCCGTCAACGAATACTTCCAAGAATTCTTCTGGGCTCTCCCTCTCCATCAAGACCCCCATAACGATGACCCACCTCCAGTCGCAGACGAAGAGCTCTCCAACACCCAACATGGGGCAAAGGCTGCTATTGTCAAACAGATGAGTAATGTACGTGTAATCGTGAAACAATGGTTGCGTTGCCTCTGACAAGTCACTTAGGCTATTCCCAAATGGCTGGAGTATCACGTTGGAAAGGTTACCACGGTGGCAGCGATGACCAAAAAGGCTAGGGAACGCGACCCTATCCTTGCATTCTTGTCGCGCCTCGCAGGAACAGAACCCTTGCATTACCGATCTCTAACGCCAAAGCAGTGGTTTGGAAAGGACAACAACGACCTCAGTCTACGTTTCGACGTGTTTTGGAATGCGCAAGGAGGACTGGGCAAGGATCGTGCTGCCGCACACACGGCATTTGTAGCGGCCAAGTTCGACAAGCTGTCCAGCGACGACCAGGACAGGTGGGGAGCGTTTGCAGAGAGGATGGCAGCAGAGAACAAGAGGCCGAAGGGTGGGGCCTGGGCAGGGCAGCGCCTGCGTTGCTGCCACCTGCAGACGTACAAAGGTAAGGTTGTGCAATCATTTATTCCTCTATCTGATCGCTTTCCAGAGTCTGGGATACGCTGGCGTCGACACTGCAGCCACTTATCGAAGGGTTGTCTGTTATGCTCGGATCACACGTGTCTTTGGCTATCACGGATCCTGAGCCTCGTAGAGGTGGGCAAGTGAATGTGATTACGTGAGTGGAATGACTATCTAATGATGAGGATACTCTCTGAAATCTCCTAGCATTCACGAAGGTCTCGATAAGTTGGCTGTGCCTTTACACTTTCATGAGGTCGGAGGAGAGCCTTATCAGCTATGGTTAGCTGCAATAGGGGAGTTCGCTCTATCCTGCTACAGTGAGTACAGCATTTTCCAGACTCGCTGTCAAAACTAATGTGCCGCTGCAGCTCCCGAGGAACAGAGAGCTTGCGCCCTGCCCGGAGTCGCCCAGCCATCTGGGCCCCCTCCCTTCTGGATGTCCAACGCTCCGTGGCGATCGTCTACTCAGCCGACAGTGAGGTTAGGTCCCGCCGTCGTTGATGAGGAGGAGGAGTCGGATCCGTCCGAGATTGATTCCGGATCCGAGGGCAAGAAGCAGAAGAAGAAAAAGAAGACGAGCAAGAAGTGCGCGCGCAAGAGTTCGGCCACTGAGGAGGGCAAGGGCGCGCGTATCAGTAAAAGGTCAAAAGCCATGAACACGGTGACTGCGACACGAGCTTCAGTCCGGTCAGCCACCACTGCCTAGCGTCCAGTATGTCAGCTGCGAGCGTTAGTGCACACGAGGACCTGTCAGATATCATGAATACCATGACGATGATTCATCCTGTCACGGACGATGACTGCAAACACTATCGATCTGTCGCTTCTCGCCACTGGCTTATATCCTGGCTCTCTGATCCCTAACTGTGGGCCTAACGACTGTCCCAACCCCTTCACTCCACATTCTGCTGCTGCATCATGGAACACGTCCGTTGAGAGGTTCGTGGAAGCGTCGCCTACTGCAAGATCCCCTTATCCCAGCACGCCAGCCACCGCCTGAAGCAACCCATTGATCAAACTCCACCCGCGAAAGTCGCAACGAACCACGCTGAGAGTTGGCCACCTTGGTTCACGGAAGCGCGCACCTACTTGGGTCGCTTCAACCTGGGGCCAGAGTGGGATCGTCTGGTCGATCTACTGACCGATGTCGAACGAAAATCTGGGTTTATCAAGAGCAGCAAACCCTTGAAACGGACGTTCCGTCCCAGTCAAGTCAGCCTATGGATCCAGAACGCTCGTTCGCGGGATCCAACGCCTCTGGACGATAGAGACGCCTTTGTGGCTGCTTGGTGGCTGTGGTGGAGAGATGTACAGCCGAAATCGTGGGGTCTTGCAGGCGGGGAAGGACCAGTACCAGCCAGTACACGCTCGGATGACGGAGATTGGGAGGATATGAGACGGCCAGGACAGAATGGCCTTTTACAGCGTCGTTGCCGCTCTCAGTTGGGTGGGGGGAGAGCGTCCACCAAAGTCCTGTAGCACGAAAAGAATGGCTCCTCGCTGTCGATGACACTTGCTGGGCCTTTGGACAAGTGGCGGCTGTCTAGGGTAGGTAGCGCGGGGCGGTATTCTTGAATGTAACGTAGTTTAGTGCTAAATGAGTTTCGCTTATGATGTGGTTCACCCTGCTTTCGAAGCGTACAAGTTAAGTAGAATAGTTCTTTATTACATGAGGTCTCAATACAAGGTGTTCAACATCATGTCTATTTAGTAAGTGTACAACAACGTGCCCAAGGAGAAAATCAACAAAAAAATCAACACACTTTGCCCAGGCTTCGCTTGTGGCCCTCCCCTCCAAAAAAAAGCTCCGCCCTACTAAACGCTCCCAATGATGAAGTATTCAAAGATCGCCAGCACAAGCGGAAGACTGGTCTGCATTGAGCATTTGTTCGAGGGCTTCTTGCATGCTGGACGACTGATGGCATAGATGGCGATTTCGGAGGCTGGTACAGTGTTCAAACGTATGATGGAGTGGATAGAGGGTAGGTGGCGGCAAATCGAGCCAAAGAGTGTTACGATTTTCCCCACTTATTCATTTTCTTTCTTAATTATCAGAAGACCGAGTCATCCCCGACCCCACGTGATCATTGAAACCCATAACCGGACGGCTTAAGCCAAGTAGCCAGTAACTACGGCTCACAGATGCAGCACGACAACCGTATTGTCTTCACATGTTGCGACTATTATTAGTACTACAGTTTTCGTATATAAGTAGGTAGCTCTCGCTGTAATACCCCAGCTTCGAGCTAAAGTTTATTAATACTGAACTTCTCTCTTAACTCGCTCGACTAAGAACTTAGTCCGACTCCTTCACTTATATCCGAACTATCCGAGACTCTCAGGTGACTGTCCGAACACGAGACAGCCTGAGTTTACTCTTGTTTGGATCATGTGAGGTTCGGGTCTAACAATTAGCTCGAAGCTTCCCTTCTTTCCTCGTGCACGATGCAAGCAAAGACCCATGCAAGTAACCAGAGACCTGACAACCGCTGAGTTCCACATCGCCCTAGTGGCCATCTTGGTCCCGTTTACCATCGTCATCATAGGCATAGGACTAGGAGTCCTGATTCCAAACCTACGCCGACAACGCTATGTCTACCCACAGACGTACGAGCTTGAAACCCTCGAGCAGGAACAGCCCCTACCCCAGCCAGAGGCCGAAGAGCACCTGGCAGACAGTGACAGGGAAGCTGAAAGACAGTGTGGGCGCACTCGCCCTTGGAACCTCCCGCATCTCCCTAACCACCCCTACTGAGCCCACACCCCTGCCCCATTCTACGATGAGGACGCCTCGGAACACACTGCCTCTGTCGCCCAGATCATCAGGATCGATACACAGAGCACCGAGGAGTTCCCCGCCCGCCCCTCCTCCGAAGAACCCCGTCCCCCCAGTCCAGCCCACATCTCCGAAGCCCGCACCACCATTGAGCTTAGGAGGATCTACCAGCAATCCTTCAGCCCGCTCACTGACCCTTGGCCCCAACCACCGAGTTATACTCCCAGAAGAATGGAACAACCTGAGCCAGCAGCAGAGGGAGAAAACTCCAGGCAACTAGTGGCATCGTACCCATCATGTTCCCCCACTCCGACATGCCACCATTAGAATTCCCACAGGAGTCGTCTACCCCCCTACCCTCCGAATCAGCCAAAACCGCTTCCCCCGCAACCTCGTACCTAGGGAACCTACGTATACTGGAAGAGGACGAGGATGATGAGACTCAGGAGATGGAGTCGACAGCGGAGCCGAGTGGATCAGCCAGAGAACCGGAATGGCCGGAGGTCGACGACGACTATCCCGAGGTGAAGATGTTCCTAACTGAAGGGGAGGCAGAGGAAGAATACGACCTCAGAGTGGAAGAAAGGTATATGCATATAGTTGAGGAGATCTCATGGTTGGCAAGTGCGGCGGGAGTCCGATATATGAAAGCAGAACGAGAACAGGACGCAGAGGAGATGGAAAGGATACGGGCCCACACCGCCCACGAGCAGGCAGTTTTCATGTTTAATAAAGATTTTCCCCTCTATGCAAAGGCGCTGATACCCAGCTACGACGAGCTATACCCACCGACTCCCAAACCAATGCCCGACTCTCCTCCAAAGCTGAAACGTTCACTTCGGCAACAAGGCGGACCCCCAATCCCGGGAAAATCCCGACTATTCGCCGGAGCACCAGAAGAAACCGCAGAAGAACGAGAAGCCACAGCCCAGGCCTGCCAGAACCTTTACCACGACATTCTAGCCAAAGAATCAAGGCTAGAAACCGCCAGGGACGAGACAACCCAGAAGCTAAATGAACTGGACGCACTGTGGAAGAAGCACGGTCTCCCTCCCAATCCCAACAATGCGCCGCCAGATCTCGATAACCCCTATATTCCCAGAGCACCACCACCGCCAGCACCAGACCCAGACTCTCCTGGAGGCAGAGGAGACCTATGGTCTTTACCCAGACCCCCGCCGGACCGAATGCCCCCAGCCCCGAACCCAGGGAATCCCTGAGGACACGCCGATCCCAACACCCCTTTCCTCAGGGTCAAACCCACCATGATGCGAATGCCTGAAATGTTCTATGGGAAGCATGACGACATACAGAGGTTCTTCCTCCAATGCGCCCTTTACTTCGAGGTACACCGAGGCTACTATGAGGAGTCTCAACAAATCACATTCGCCACATCCCATTTCGGCGGCAAGGCCCTTACTTGGTGGGTGCACCATGCAGAACGATACTTCAGCAAAACCAACGGAAGATACCGACTCCCCACGTGGAGGGACTTTGTCGACGAAGTCCGAAGAGAATTTGCCGACCCGGCAGTAGAAGAAGTGCACGAGCAACGCATGTATGGACTGCGGATGCAGGACAGCAACGCCAACCGATACTTCCAGGAACTGGAACAACAGGCGCAACTTGCCAGGAGATGGGAGGACCAAGGGGAGAAAAGTCATATAGTCGCAGCCGTACGAGCCGGTAGTACCAGATGAGTACACAATGGCAGTCGCATCCGGAGAGAACATTCCCCGCACTTACACTCAGTGGAAGCGTCGCATCATACAGATCAACGACCAACGAGCGGTCAAACGAGCCTTCGACCGAACTCACAAAGGCTATCGCCCCCAGGATCCCCGAAACCGCCAGAATGCCCCTCGCAACAATAACCGCGCCCCGCCCCGGCATGACAACCGAGCTCCACCACCCAGGAACCAGAACGCTCCCCCGCAACAGCCTAAAGAATCCGGCCCCTCCAGTACCAACACTGGAACCGGACCCGTCTATGGAGGCCAGGGACAGCCGATGGATATAGACCGAATCTGACGGGAGCGGCGTTGCTTCAACTGCCACCAGAAAGGTCACTTCACCGCCGACTGCCGACAACCAAGAAAGCCAAGGGACGGAGGCGGAAGATTCACCCCACGCAACAATAACAATCGCCGTGACAATCGAGTAGTAGAACAGGAAGTGGAATCGGACGAGGAGAAGACGCCCTCGTCCTCAGGAGTCGAAGAGGTAAAAGACGGGGCCGACGAGGTAAGCGATTCTACTCGGTCGGCCGGACTCTCTAAAGGTGCATTACATACTGCTGGACGGACTCATAGTACTTCTGTAGGACATTCATACGCGCATTCGAATATACCCACTTCTATCCCCAGCAAAGCACCCAAAGAATCACAAAACCAGTACAGTATTCTAACTAACATGATGGATCAGGAGGACGAAGAATACCTCGCCGACATGGAACGAACCCCGACGGGAAGCGGGACGATACTTCCCCCTACGGCCGAGTCCCACTTGGGATCTTTGCCTGGGATCTCTCAGGATAAGTCGCACCGCGCACCAAAGGAGGTTCTCCCAGAACGGTCGAAGGTTTACAGATCCAGGAATGACAGCAAGCAGAGGCGTGTGGCCTCCCCAAAAAGAAGAATCCCTGACCGCAAACAGCTGCAGCAGAGGGAGCACGGAGTGGCAATAGCCCCGGGCAGCAAGACCAAAGGAGCGATCCCTCAAGGAAAACTAACTGCAACTCCTGTAGATACGCACCCAAATGCCGGGGACAACCCGACTAAGGGCGGACAGGACAGAGCGGAAAAGTCCCTCCCCGGATCAGAACAGTTCTCAACCGACGGGGTACAAGCACCTCGTCTGCCACGCGAGACGGGTGGTAGGCGCGCCCAAAACCCGATAAGTCCCCCTCCTCCGTCTCCACACTCACGCAAGGTTTCTCTAGAGGAAGTACCAGACGACGAAGACGACACGTCTTACCGAATGGCTGCTGCAGCCAAAAATGCAGACGCATGCAGGTCATCCCTGACACGAAAAAGTCCTCCTACGGAGGCAAGACACCCAACCCACGGAGCCAAAAGAACGGCTACCAATGGCGGCAACGTCCTGGTGGAAACACCCATGAACCCTAGCGGTTCTAGACGGACAAGAAGAAGGCTGAAGAAGAATACGATGAGGACAACGACCCTGAGTGGCAAGAATACCTCAAGGGCCACCGCTATCGTAAAAAGGGAGATCCTGATGCCACCAACATGAAAGCGTACAACAGGTGGTGGACACAAATGCTGAAAGATCACGACTGGACCGAGCTGAAGACCATTGAGAAAGAGGAATCCGGCTACATGATTCCATTCGAAACGGAATGGACATGGCGTGCAATCAGACAAGCGATGGGTAGCTACGAAGCCTGCGCCATATTAGCACACTGGACCCACAAGATGCGACAAGCAGAAGCAGACCGAGAGATGTTAATGCGCATCGTCACTCTTCCCCACACCCAAGCGCTCGAACAGTTGGAGGAACTACGCAAACCGGTCCGATACATCCGAAGGAGCGCCCAGAACGGGGCAAAAGACTTAACCACCGAAATCCGCCTCGAAACCCTCACCAACCGACAAACCCTCAAAACCACCGCCCTCATTGACAGCGGATGCACAGGCAGTTCAATTGACCGCAAATATGTAGAAGAACACGACCTACCAACCCGAGCAACCAGCGCCCCAATCCCCGTATACAATGCCGATGGCACACGAAACAAAGCCAGCGAAGTCACTCACTTTGTGGAACTCCGAATGACCATTGGAGGACACGCAGAACGAATTGACTTAGCAGTCACAGACCTAGGCACGAGAAGAGTATTCCTCAGACATGACTGGTTAATACGCCACAACCCAGTCATCAACTGGAAGACGCAAAAAAATCATATTCGGGCAATGTCAATGCCAGAAACAGCCGTTCACCCTACCAGACACAGACCCAGAAGACAGGTGGGATGAAGAGTTGGAAGAAGGAGATACCATATTAGCAGTAGACATGACAGAGGAAATAGAAATCAGGGCGATTCACCATGCCAATGATTTAGCCGTGAAAGCAAGTGAAGGAAAGCCAAAGAAAAGCTTCGAAGAGATGGTACCCCCCAACTATCGGGATTTCCAAGATTTGTTCTCGAAAGACAATTTCGACGAACTACCCGACCGAAAGCCCTGGGACCATGCTATCGAACTCATTCCCAACGCCAGCATTACCCTCGACTGCAAAGTATACCCGCTGAATCGCAACGAACAGGAAGAACTTGACAAATTCTTGAATGAGAACCTATCCACTGGAAGAATTCGTCCCTCAAAGTCCCCGTTCACATCACCATTCTTCTTCGTCAAAAAGAAAGACGGCGCCCTTCACCCTGTCCAAGATTATCGAAAACTCAACGAAATGACAATCAAGAACCGGTATCCCTTACTGCTCATTTCGGACCTGATGGACAAACTCAGAGGTGCCAAGTACTTCACCAAGTTAGACGTACGCTGGGGATATAACAATGTATGCATAAAAGAAGGCGATGAATACAAAGCCGCCTTCTGCACCAACCGAGGACTGTTTGAACCAACAGTCATGTTCTTTGGACTCACAAATTCCCCCGCCACGTTTCAATGGATGATGAATGATATCTTCCATGACCTAATCGCTGAAGGGAAAGTAACCATATACCTTGATGACATCCTAATTTTCTCCAAGAACCTCCAAGAACACCGACAAATAGTCCGATGAGTACTTCAACGCCTACGGGAACACAAGCTGTTCCTCAAAGCCGAAAAGTGCGAGTTTGAAGTCCTAGAAACCGAGTATTTGGGCGTCATCATAAGCGAAGGAGCAGTCAGGATGGATCCGGTTAAAGTCAAGGGAATCACGGAGTGGCCCACTCCCACCAAGAAGAAGGAGCTGCAGAGTTTCCTGGGCTTCACAAATTTTTACCGAAAATTCATAAAGAACTATTCCAAAATAGTACGACCAATGACCCAACTCACCGGGAACGCCCCTTGGAACTGGGGCGCCGCCCAAAATCAAGTGTTCCAGCAGCTGAAGAAGCAAATGGCAGAAGATGTCATCCTAGCTTTGCCAAAAGAAGATGGAAAGTTCAGAGTAGAAGCAGACTCCAGTGAGGGAGCCATTGGCGCAGTATTGAGCCAGCAACAAGACGGTAAATGGAGACCCGTAGCATTCCTTTCAAAATCGTTGACGACGACGGAAAGGAATTATGAAATATACGACAAGGAACTCCTCGCCATAATGCTCGCACTTGCTGAATGGAGACACTACCTAATGGGAGCTGCGGTCGACTTTGAAGTGTGGACAGACCACCAAAACCTTCAGTATTTCCGCAAGCCCCAGAAACTCAATCGCCGACAAGCCCGTTGGGTCACCAAACTCGCTGAATACCATTTCTCCCTCCATCACAAGCCCGGCACCGCAAACCGAAAAGCCGACCTCCTATCCCGACGGGATGATCACAACCAGGGAAAAGAAGACAACGATGAAATTGTCATCCTCAAACCCGAACACTTCCGAGTAATGATCATGCCCACATCATCAAGCATCCACTCGAAAATCAAGTGTGCTACCGAGAGCACCGACAAGTGGGACCGAGGAATCTCTGATTCCTTAAACCATGAACGAGGCATCACAATGGAGAAAGGACTCCTGATGCTCACTGGAAGAATCTACGTGCCCCGAGACGAGAAACTCAGAGGAGAGATTATTGCCATGTCCCACGACCATCTCACTGCCGGACACCCAGGCATCAACAAGACCAATGAACTTGTCCAAAGAGAATATTGGTGGCCAAAGATCAAACAAACCGTGGAAAGATACGTAAAAGGATGCGAAACATGCCAACGAGTTAAGTCCAATACTCAGGCACGAAAAGCACCCCTCCATCCTAATGCGGTCCCATCTGAACCATGGACCCATATCTCTGTCGACCTAATCACCGGCCTCAAAGAGTCTGGCGGATACGATGCCATTCTAGTTATAGTAGATAGATTTTCCAAAGAAATTATCCCAGTAGCATGTAACGGAACTCTCACGTCCGAAGGGACGGCCAAAATATTCCGCAACAAGGTCTTCGCTATTCATGGGATGCCAAGAACTGTAATCTCGGACAGAGGCCCTCAATTCGTTTCCAAATTCATGACGGACCTCTATCGGATCCTCCAAATCACTCCAAACACTTCCACCGCTTTCCACCCCCAAACTGACGGACAAACCGAAAGAGTCAACCAAGAAATCGAGAAATATCTGAGGATATTCACCAGATATCAGCAAGATGACTGGCACGAATGGCTTGCTCTGGCAGCATTCGCTCACAACAATCAGAAACACTCTGCCATGGGTCAAAGCCCCTTCTTCACTGTCTATGGACTCAATCCTCAAGTCATCCCCAAAACGGAACGCCGAAGCCCCTTCACCAATCCCGCAGCTGGAAACTTTGCGTCGCAAATGCAGAACATCCACAAGAAATGCGAACAAGCCCTCCAAGAAGCTGCCGCCAAGATGAAAACCCAGTATGACAAGCGAAAGGGCAAGGCCATAGCATACAAAAAGGATGACCTAGTTTGGCTCGACACCACGAACCTCCACCTTCCACGGCCAAAGAAGAAGCTCGACGACAAACAAGTAAGCCCATTCCGAATTCTCGAAAAAGCAGGCGCCTCCGCCTACAAACTTAAACTCCCTCCCCATTGACGCATTCACCCCCGCTTCAATGAAAAACTCCTAACTCCATACACACCACCAGCATTCCCTAATCAAGAACTTCCACCGCCACCACCACCAGACCTCATCGAAGACAAAGAGCAGTATGAAGTCGAAGAAGTCCTCGACACTCGAACCCAAAGGGTAAGAGGAAAGAAGGGCCAACCTTCTCGACTGGTAACCGACTACTTCGTAAAATGGACGGGCTGGACAAGGGAGCACAATGATTGGGTAACAGAAGAAGACATGGAGAACGCTCAAGAAGCAATCGAAGAGTACCAGCAAAGCCAAGCAGAACACGGAAGAGTCATAACAGCCGAGGCCATAGTTAACCCTAAGGCGATAAAAGAAATCGTGGGACACGAGTACAAAGAAATCGGAGACGGAGCTTGGAATTACTTTTACACAGTCGAACGAAACGATGGAAAAAGAATTCAAGTCCAAAACCCAGACGGAGAAGCATGGATAGAATATATCCAAGATTATTGGACAGCACTGAAAGAAGAACTAGAGGAGATGGAGGAACCCTAATGGCAGTCGGGACGACTGCCTTAACGAGAGGGTAATGTTACGATTTTCCCCACTTATTCATTTTCTTTCTTAATTATCAGAAGACTGAGTCATCCCCGACCCCACGTGACCATTGAAACCCATAACCGGACGGCTTAAGCCAAGTAGCCAGTAACTACGGCTCGCGGATGCAGCACGACAACCGTATTGTCTTCGCATGTTGCGACTATTATTAGTACTACAGTTTTTGTATATAAGTAGGTAGCTCTCGCTGTAATACCCCAGCTTCGAGCTAAAGTTTATTAATACTGAACTTCTCTCTTAACTCGCTCGACTAAGAACTTAGTCCGACTCCTTCACTTATATCTGAACTATCCGAGACTCTCAGGTGACTGTCCGAACACGAGACAGCCTGAGTTTACTCTTGTTTGGATCACGTGAGGTTCGGGTCTAACAAAGAGCGTGAAGTGGTGGGAACGGTAAAGTGGTCCTGAAACAGTCCGTTTAGAACATATTTTGGAGCAAAACCTACCAAAAAATTTGGCGCTGCCGTGCCAGCTTTTTGGCCTGTTTCTCTGGCACTGCCACTGAGTTGTGGCTGTGAATAGATCCCAGGATATGACAATCTATAGAGTGGTTATATCCACTTTTTTTCCCCTCATTCTTACAGCATGGCCTGTTCATCGATCTGGTCGCAAGTAGACAACATTGGATGATCATTACAGCACTGTAACTGAGGCCTTGAGGAGATAGCACCCAGAGTTGGAGGATTCGTCATCTGAGAGCATACGATCGCTGGGAGTAATACTGCCACTGGAACTTCGAGAAGAGACTTCTTCAACCTATGGCTCTTAGATCAGCATCACAATCAACAAAGAAGACAGTTACCTTACTTGTCAAGGTCTCTCTGGGTCGAAACTGTGCGCCAGACCTAACTCGTGATATTCACGTGAATGGTGCAATTTCGCCTCCTGAGCAAAAGAGACAACCAACCTCGATGTGATGTCCTTTCGAGATGGCACCAGTACACAAAGACAGTTTTTACTCAGGGTCCTCAGGGTCGAAACTGTGCGCCATAACTAACTTGTGATATTCACGTGAATGGCGCAACTTTTTCGCCTCCTAAGCAAAGAGTCTGAGTTACGTCTTAAGCGTGAACTGGCGAATTCTCATAATGGATCGGTAGCGAAGAAACCCGGACTGAAGGCGTGAAGGACCAAATACTCCCGTGATAGTAGACTTGACGTACTTACAAAGTAAGACAAGCCGGAAATAGAATCTTATTCATAGAAAGTCGGTGGGGTCTTCATTAGTCAAGGAAAGAGTACTGCATTCAATACTAAGGTTCGTAGGGATGCCAACTGGACATGCCTGAAATAATGTTATTCTTGGGATGTGTCGGTAATGGCTTTGTCAGTTAGTAAAGAGTTTGGCATTGATCACTAAGTCCCAGAGGGTTGCCAACCGCTAAGCAAGGTATTGTCGGAGGCATCGACCGACAACCGCTAGTGATAACCAGATTATATAACGGTTCGAACTTGGTTCTCATGTAATCAACTTTTAACGGCACAAGGATCTATCATGAGGTTCAGTGTTCCACAATTCCTTCCCTCTGGGATTCGGACAATCATGCTACATTCTTATGTCAATGATGAGCTACTATCGTCACACTCATTGTCACGGCTTCTTTCAGTTATAATGATACAAGCTTCTGTCCCATGTCTTCATCACAATTGCTGGGCCCTCGTACCTTGGGACCCAGCAACCTGACTGCGACATGGGACTTCAGCTTGTTGGGGCCTGCCCCAAACCCAGCTTATTACTCTTGATGAATCTTCAAAATATACAATATTTAAAGTATTTGCACCTTTTTACATCTGGAAAGAAAACTAAAATTCAATCATGTCCAAAAGTGCAGTGGCTAAGTGCTGCATAGAGTCATCCATATGAAAAAAACAGGTCTCAGAAGAACATGTTCTAAATCCACATAGGTGACTGACTGGCCTTGAGACTTGTTGTTATTGAAAATGTCAGCCCTGACTGGAATTGTGTTGAAAGAGATGTATAGCTCATGTCATATATCCATACAGTAACACACTCCTTTGTTTTGATCATATATAAGTCAGCTGTAGATACTATTGTTGCTCAGTCATTTCACTCAGTGTGCCTGACTGAGGTACATATACCTTACACTTATTGTCCTACTCATTACTTACATCACTCCTTAGTTTACTGATTATATTCTCCTTGTATGATTAGGTACCATTGACTCAATACAGTTGTTTTTCCCATATTGTGTCCAACCATGTTTACCGATTATATTCTCTTTGTACTAAATTGATGACATGAAAAAGCAATATATTCAAAGAGATATTATCCATATACTATACTGTTCCTTTACTTATCAATGCTCATTCTGTCTTATCATACCTCCAGTCCATCATTATATAGCATCACTGTAGTTACCCAGATACCTTAGTCTTTTATACCTCTCTTGTGCCAGCTGAAGTACATATATTTGTCTATTTAAAGTAGTTGTAAAAGACTGGCATGATCCAAATCAATGGAACCCTCTGACAGTAGTATAGATAGATAATAGTACCATACATAAATGGTGCAAAGCCTTATTGTGAATATTACATAGTGTTCTGTCAGATATTCAGCCTATCGCATACCCCACTGTACCAATGTTTCATATAGTTGACTGAACATACTTACTATATTTAGATTATTTCTCCTATACATAGTATCTACCTATATCTACGTATATTCCCCTTACTGCACCTCAGCTGTTCACAATGACTACATGACTGACTAAGGTGTGTATACCACCCTATTTTTGTTAGACCCGAACCTCACATGATCCAAACAAGAGTAAACTCGGGCTGTCTCGTGTTCGGACAGTCACCCAAGAGTCCTCATGGAGTTCGGATATAAGTGGGGGAATCAGACTAAGGTCTTAGTCGAGCGAGTTAAGAGAGAAGTTCAGTATTAATAAACTTTAGCTCGAAGCTGGGGTATTACAGCAAAGAGCTACCTACTTATATACGAAAAACTGTAGTACTAATAATAGCTACAACACACGAAGACAATATGGTTGTCGTGCTGGAAGTGCGAGCCGTAGTTATCAACTACTTGGCCTAAGCCATCCAGTTCTGGTTTTATATGGTCACATGGGGTCGGGGATAACTCAGTCTTCTGATAATTAAGAAAGAAAATGAATAAGGGCGAGAAATCGTAACATTACCCTCTTGTTAAGGCAGTCGTCCCGACTGCCATTAGGGCTCTTCTATCTCCTCTAGTTCTTCTTTCAGTGCTCTCCAATAGTCTGGATATATTCTATCCATGCTTCTCTGTCCGGGTTTTGAACTTGAATCTTTTTCCATCGTTTCGTTTGACTGTGTAAAAGTAATTCCATGTTCCATCTCTGATTTCTTGTACTCGTGTCCCACGATTTCTTTTATCGCTTTGGGGTTTACGATTACCTCGGCTGTTACTGCTCTTCCATGTTCTGCTTGGCTCTGCTGATAGTCTTCTATCGCTTCTTGAGCGTTCTCCATGTCTTCTTCAGTTACCCAGTCATTGTGTTCCCTTGTCCAGCCTGTCCATTTTACGAAGTAGTTGGTTACCAGTCGAGAAGGTTGACCCTTCTTTCCTCTTACCCTTCGGGTTCGAGTGTCGAGGACTTTTCTTCGTACTGTTCTTCATCTTCGATGAGGTCTGGTGGTGGTGGCGGTGGTAATTCTTGGTTCGGGAACGCCGGGGGTGTGTACGGTGTTAGGAGTTTTTCGTTGAAACGGGGATGAATGCGCCAGTGAGGGGGAAGTTTGAGTTTATAAGCAGAGGCTCCTGCCTTTTCGAGGATTCGGAATGGGCCTACTCGTTTGTCATCGAGTTTATTTTTTGGCCGTGGGAGGTGGAGGTTGGTGGTGTTGAGCCATACTAGGTCATCCTTTTTGTATGCGATCGCTTTGCCTTTTCGTTTGTCGTATTGGGTCTTCATTTTGGCGGCAGCTTCCTGAAGGGCTTGTTCACATAGCTTGTGGGTCTTTTGCATCTGTGATGCGAAGTTCCTGGCTGCGGGGTTGGTGTGAAGGGCTTCGGCGTTCAGTTTCAGGGACGACTCGGGGATTGAGTCCATAGACGGTGAGAGAAGGGGCTTTGACCCGTGGCGGAGTGTTTTCGGTTGTTGGGCGAATGCTGCTAGCGCAAGCCATTCGTGCCAGTCGTCTTGTTGGTACCTGGTGAATATCCTTAGGTACTTCTCGATTTCCTGGTTAACTCTTTCGGTTTGTCCGTCTGTCTGAGGGTGGAAAGCAGTAGAGGCGTTGGGAGTGATTTGGAGGATTCAGTAGAGATCCGTCATGAACTTTGATACGAATTGAGGACCTCTGTCCGATATTACAGTTCTTGGCATACCCATGGATAGCGAAGACTTTGTCGCGGAATATTTTGGCGGTTCCTTTGATGTGAGCGTTCCGTTGCAGGCTACTGGGATGATTTCTTTTGAAAATCTATCTACTATAACTAAGATGGCATCGTATCCGCCAGATTCTTTGAGACCAGTGATCAGGTCAACAGAGATGTGGGTCCATGGTTCAGATGGAATGGCATTGGATGGAGGGGGTTTTTTTCGTGCCTGAGTGTTGGACTTGACTCGTTGACAGGTCTCGCATCCTTTTACATATCTTTCGACAGTCTGCTGATCTTTGGCCACCAATACTCTCTTGAACGAGTTCATTGGTCTTGTCAATGCCTGGGTGTCCGGCAGTGAGATGGTCGTGGGACATGGCGATGATCTCGCTCCTCTGAGCTTTTCATCTCGTGGTACATAGATCCTTCCGGTGAGCATCAGGGTCCTTTTTCCATTGTGATGCCTTGTTCATGGTTCAAGGAATTGGAGATTCCTCGGTCCCATTTGTCGGTGTTCTCGGTAGCACGCTTAATTTTCGAGTGAATACTAGACGTCGTGGGCATGATCATTGCTCAGAAATGTTCGGGTTTGAGGACTACGATTCATCGTTGTCTTCCTTTCCCTGGTCGTGATCATCTCTCGATAAGAGGTCTGCTTTTTGATTTGCGGTGCCGGGTTTGTGGTGGAGGGAGAAATGGTACTCAGCGAGTTCAGTAACCCACCGGGCTTGTTGGCAATTGAGTTTCTGGGGCTTGTGAAAATATTGAAGGTTCTGATGATCCGTTCATACTTCAAAGTCGACGGCGGCTCCCATAAGGTAATGTCTCCCATTCGGCGAGGGAGCGGCGAATTATGGCGAGGAGTTCCTTGTCGTATATCTCGTAGTTCCGTTCTGTCGTTGTCAACAACTTTGAAGGCATGTACGGGTCTCCATTTGCTGTCCTGTTGTTGGCTTAGTACTGTGCCGGTGGCTCCTTCGCTGGAGTCTGCTTCTACTCTGAACCTTCCATCTTCTTTTGGGAGAGCTAGGATGACATCTTCTGCCATCTGCTTCTTCAGCTGTTGGAACGCTTGATTTTGGGCGGCGCCCCAGTTCCAAGGGGCATTCCGGTGAGTTGGGTCATTGGTCGTACATCTTTGAGTAGTTCTTTATGAATTTCGGTAGAAATTCGTAAAGCCCAGGAAACTCTGTAGCTCCTTCTTCTTGGTGGGGGTTGGCCACTCCATGATTCCTTTGACTTTGATGGGTCCATCTGGACCGATCCTTCACTGATGATTACTCCTAAATACTCGGTCTCTAGGACTTCAAATTCGCACTTCTCAGCTTTGAGGAACAGTCAGGCCATGCTGTAAGAATGAGGGGAAAAAAAGTGGATTAACCACTCTATAGATTGTCATATCCTGGGATCTATTCACAGCCACAACTCAGTGGCAGTGCCAGAGAAACAGGCCAAAAGCTGGCACGGCAGTGCCAAATTTTTTGGTAGGTTTTGCTCCAAAATATGTTCTAAACGGACTGTTTCAGGACCACTTTACCGTTCCCACCACTTCATGATCTTTGGCTCGATTTGCCGCCACCTACCCTCTATCCACTCCATCATACGTTTGAACACTGTACCAGCTCCGAAATCGCCATCTATGCCATCAGTCGTCCAGCATGCAGAAGCCCTCGAACAAAATTGCTCAATGCAGACCAGTCCTTCCGCTTGTGCTGGCGATCTTGAATACTTCATCATTGGGAGTGTTTAGTAGGGCGGAGCTTTTTTTTCGGAGGGGAGGGCCACAAGCGAAGCCTGGGCAAAGTGTGTTGATTTTTTTTGTTGATTTTCTCCTTGGGCACGTTGTTGTACACTTACTAAATAGACATGATGTTGAACACCTTGTATGAGACCTCATGTAATAAAGAACTATT